>CAJNJA010034019.1:933-29652 GCA_905231915.1 Symbiodinium necroappetens
GGGCTTAGAGTTTAAGGGTTTAGGGTTTAGGGTTTATAGGGTTTAAGGACCGTTAGGATAGCAGGACAGCAAAGAGTAGCTCTCAGCCGATTGCGGAAAAAGACCGCCTGCAGACTGTCACGGTAGACTCGCTCAGGACTCCCCTAAAACTCTGCAGAAGGGCTGAGGCCCCCAACACACAATGAACAAAAACACCCTGCAGTTCTGACAAATTGGATCTTCGAAGTTCCGCCAGGATGCTGTACATGTCCCGGAAGGCTTCTGTCAGCAGACGCTCCTGCGCAGAGTGGGCCAATCGGACGTCTACCGCAGCAGGCGGACCGGGGCCGATGGCGACTGCTGATGCTCGTGACGCGAACATACCTTCGTGTCTCCACATGCATATGTATGTATGTATGTATCTATATATATATACATACATATGTATATATATATATGTATGTTCAATACGAAAACACGTTATGTTTGTGTACATACACATACATGGCTACATACACGTGTGCACATGTAGACATGAACATATGCAGGTGCATAAATACATATGCATGTACATGGTAAGTATGTACATGTGTAGTTTACACGTGCATGTACATGTGCAAAAGCATTTGTTACATACATGTACACACACATACAATGTAAATGTATGCACCTATATATATGTGCACACACACAACTATAGATATACATATACATGTGCATAAACAAATGTATGTAACTGCATAAACAACAGATATACGTTCGTAAACATACACACATACAACCTGTCACGAACACAGACATGCAGATGAGTATCGAGACTCGGGACCACCTGACCAATCTCCTCGGCTGGGCCCTAGATACCAAGTCAGAAGAGTGACTATACCAAGGAGAGCACCGGTATGAAGAACACTACCAACAACGACATTCGTACTTACTATATTATGACAACTATACCCTTCCGATGTTGAAACGGCCGGTGACCTGAAAGCCAAGAGTTGGCCTCATCAGCAGCCTTCAGTCCACCATACGCCTGTCGAAAGGCCTGCACGGAGTCACGGAGGTGCAGCTGCTACTGCGACTCCTACTACAGTCAAAAACGACGACGACGACGACGACGACGACGACGACTCGAACTCCGCCTGCTGCGAAGATGCGTGTAGCAGCAGCAGCAGCAGCAGCAGCAGCAGCAGCAGCATGGGGAGTTGTGCATCTGATGCTGCTACGAGGCCATGGGGAGTTGTGCATCTGATGCTGCTACGAGGCCGGGGAAGCAGCGCGCACCGATGTTGCCAATACCACCTCGCTGACACCCCGGAACTCAAGGCTTGAGCATGCAAAACCCGAAGCTCCAAGCGAATGTCAAGAGATAGCATCCCGAGCCGGACGCCAAAGAAGTCCCCGGCCCAAAACCGAAACCTGTAGCCAAAAGCCTCGATAGACCCTAAACCCCGAAGCCCTAAACCAGAAAGTCTGAAGGCTAAATGCCTGGACCTCAAAGCCAACTCTCAGATCAAACTAAGCCAAGGGTTTAGGGTTAAGGGTTTTAGGGTTTTAGGGCTTAGGGTTTAGGGTTTAGGGTTTAGGGCAGTTGAGGCCTTCCAGCTCGGGGACTCCAGCAACTTTGGCACCACGAGGTCCTTTTTCGGGGTTCAGGTCTCCGGGACTCCCAAAAGGGACTGTACAGGGTTCCGTAGGGTAGTTCGTTAGGAGGTTTAGGCCTCTGTCAGGAGTCCATCAGAAATCTATACACAAGGTTTTTGCTTCTTTGTTTATAGAGGTTCTATAATCAGGGTTCTGTAAGAGGTTTAGCTCTCTGCGAGAAGTCCACAAGGATTCTATAAAAATTCTATAAGCGTTCTAGAATAGGTTTAGGCCTCTGTCAAAAGTTCACAGGGATTCCATTAAAGGGTTCTAGAGGAGCTTTGCGTCTCTGGATGGAGCCGACAAGGGTTCTAGTTCTATGAGGGTTCAAGACGGGGTGCATGGGTTCCATAAGAGGTTTAGGTCTCTGTCAGGCGTCTGCAAGGATCTATCAGGGTTCGCAAAGGGTTCTCCATGGGCTTAGGGTGGCAAGGGGCGAGACAAGTTTCAGCACGTTTGTTTACAGACATTGTATGTATGTATGCATATGTGTGTGTGCGTGTGTCTATATACATAATATATACATATATAATACACATGCGTGTAAACAAAGATGAGTCGCATTGGTCTTGTTCAAGAATCTGGGACCTTCGGCAACAGTGTACCCCAACAAAGGTCCCAAACAAGGAGACTGCAGCATAAATACCAGTCACAAAAGTGATCTCTAGTTTAAAACTCCCATATCAACATTGCTGCTCTTAGGACTGGGTCACTCATGTGCCTGAGGGTCGGAAACACAACTGGACGTCCTTCACAGAATTGGAGGCGAAATCGCCGACGGTGCCGTCGAAGACACTGGGCGGATCACTGCAACTATTACTTACTTACATCGCGCTCTGGCTGCCAAAAGTTTCCTACACTTGGGATCGTAAACCCTAACAGTTTAACCCTAAACAAACCCTGAGCCCCGACACCTGAAGCAGCTCCTTAAACTAAAACATCACATCAACAGCCATCCAATGGACCCTAAGCCTAAAATTCCTGGATTCCCCTCTTACATCGTTTACCTTACGACCCGGTTCTCTGAACCGAAACCACCCAGACCAACGCAAGTCACTTCTCTAAAGTCTCGTCGCCAAGTCAGGCAACATCCGCATATCGCCGTCTGATACTTCTGGCAACGACGACCCTGACTAAACCGTGCCCCAATACTAGATTAACTACTGCTGGCAGCAGCGGTAGCAGTAGTCCGTGAGTCAATGCTTCTCTTGCATATTGCCAGGCTCGCACTATCCAAACCTGCCAACTGCGGAGAACGACAGTCATCACCACCAACAGCCAAGTCAACCCCTACGAGCAGAAAAACAGCCTCAGCAAGTGTCACGACTGCTTATGTGGCTTGACCGAGAGCACTAGTAGCAATTCGCATCATCGTGACAATATGACTGCTGCTGGGATTACGGAGCATGACTCTTGCCATGTGGTGAGTACCACGGATCACCGAGTAATAGCAGGAAAACGCGAAGCTTCAACATCATGCTGTGTGGATGGTCAAAATGTCTATGTCGTCGACCCACTAAACTGTCTTAAGGCCTTGAGCTTTAACTTGCGTGCCTACACTTCTCAACTGTAAAGCCCACAACAAGAACTCCACGATACCCTAAAAGCCCCCATGACCCCATGGAGAGTCTCTCGGCTCTGCTCAGGCCATGGCCCGAAAAAAGAATTCGGCACATCAAGCGTAGGATCGAGGCAAGGTACCTGAGATTTGTGAAATAAAACGACGGAGAGGACACGCAAGACTGCAATGCCTTTGTATGTGTGTGTGTGTATGTATGTATGTATGTATGTATGTATGTATGTATGTATGTATGTATGTATGTATGTATGTGTGTACGTATGTACGTATGTTTGTTTGCTTGGTCGTTTGTTTGTTTGTTTGTTTGTACGTCTGTTTGTTTGTATGCATTGTAACATGTATGTATGTATGTATGTATGTATGTATGTATGTATACATACATACAGAAAGATAGGGGCTGCTGAAACATGTATGATATACATAATAACTATGTACATACATTTGTACATACATATGTACATACATATGTACATATACGCAGCCACACACACATATATATATATATGTATATATATATATATGTGCATGTATATATATATATGCACGTATTTCTTTATATACATATGAGGTACCATGTATGTAAATGTATATATATATATATGTATACATACATACATACATACATACATACATACATACATGCATACATGCATGCCTACATGCATACATACATCCACACACACACACACACACACGTACACATATTATAATTATACAGACATGTATGTATATTATATACATATATATATGTGTGTGTGTGCGCAAATGCATGTACAAAAGGTACGGATTGTGGGTCTATCAACATTATTCAAGGTTTTGGCTGGCACGTCCAAGGGATTCTGGTAGTCCAAGGCCCCCAAGTCACCCGGTCCTCAACACAAAAACCTACGAGCAAAGAAGCCTGTTTCTTAAGCAGAAGAGGGTTCGTAGAAACCATCTTCCACGAACCTCCTCGACCGAAGGGATCGGGTTGGAGGCTGAGGGGAGTGGTCCGGGCTTCATTGGTTGTGCATATTGAAACCAAAGCCGAAGTCCCTGCAAAGAGCAACAACACTTATCCACCCCCCTCCCCGCCCCACAAGGCCTCCCAGCTTCCACAAAAAACGAAAACAGAAACAAGAAAAGAACAAATCGCTCTCGCTTCAGCAGCTCAGGCCGCGGCTATTGTGTATCGGTCCTCCTGGGTCTTCCTTGGCGTCTCTTGCTCACAGGGCAGCGTCTCCGAGCTTATAGGTTCAGGGTGTGGACTTTAGATTTCGATGTTTAGGGTTTAAGGGCTATGGTTTAATGCTTGGTTTTGCGTCGAAAGGCTGAGGGGTTTAGGATCGAAGGCTCAGGCGTTTAGGCCCAAAGGCTTAAGGTGTAGCGGTTAGGGTTAAGAGTCTAAGTAAGTCTCAAGGTTGACAGAGGGTGAATAGACTGAAATAGCTCGTCCGCGATTCACGGTCATGAGAGTCCCTTCGCTTCTCTTCGCTGAACACTGTATGCAACTAGGGTTCTCGCAGCTTCCATTGTTCTGACCACTGCTGTCATTATCATGCTGGTTGCCCTACTACCTTCCAGTACTGCACAATGCTTTCCACAAATCTCTGTCTGCGCTTTTGCAATTGATCTTGATCCTCCCAACAGGTGACGTCGCTGGCCCAAAACACTTCCCCCTACGCCCTACAGCCTAAGCCCTAAACTTAAACCCTTAACCCCCGCCCCAGAATGTCTCGAGCCTACAGCAGCAATAAGTACGTGGTCAGAAGGCAATCAGCAAGATGATGAACGTGGGCATAATGCCAGGGGAGACAAAATTGTATACCGATCGCACAAGTCGTCACTCTGTCTCAAGAATGGCAGTGACCGTGGCTTGAAGCAATCTCTAACCAGAACACTATTACAGGAAGCATTGTCAATCCTATTACAAAGCAGTCGTCGCGGCACGAAAACCTAACAGAGACGCATGACAAAAACAAATTAACCCCAAGCCCGAAACTCTAAACCCCCAAAAACCCTAAGCCGTCCGCCTATCTCCGATGCTCTGGTACGCGCAAACTGAATGGCCCTTCCTGCAGGGCTCCAGGCTTTGGGGGCGATTGGAGCTAAGGGCTTAGGGTTTAGGGTTTCGGGGTTAGGGTTTGGAGGTTAGGGGTTCAGGGGTGAGGGTTTAGGATTTGGGGTCGCATCTAGGGTGCAGGGTTAGAGTTTAGCTTAGGCTTCAGGGATTTAAGCTGTAGGGCTTCTGGGTTTGGAGTGTGGCGTTTGCTGTTCAAAACTTCAGGGTAGGTTTGCGCTTTCAGGTTTCGGGGTCGTGCTTCCATGCACGTTTATCTACCTGTCCATTTTCTTAGGATTATCACTTCTATTTTTGTGTGACTCATGTATATGTTTTTTGTAAAACTGACTGGTTGGTTGACCGATTCGTTGGATGACTGATAGATAGATAGATAGATAGATAGATAGATAGATCAATTGATTGATTGGTTGATTGATTGGTTGAGTGTGTGATTGATTGATTGGTTGATTGATCGAACGAATGATTGAATGATTGATCAATTGATTGATTGGTTGGTTGAGTGGTTGATAGGCTGGTTCGATTCAGGTACTTTGTATATTTACATCTCAAGCTAGTTCTATCACCCGTCTACCTATTCCTAGCAATGCATGTAGGCGTCCCGGTCCCGGTACCCGGGCACTGCGTGATGGGCACTGCCACCCAGGCGGGGTGCGGAGTCGATTCAGCGACCTCGGCGGATCGATCAGAGACTGCAAAACTGGGAAATTCCAAACCCTAAACCCGTGCTATTCAAACGACTGTGTTTACCTAAAATCATGGCAAGATGAGCTTTCTACTTCGGACAGAAACAACAAGTCGCGAAATCCAGCGTGCCCCGGTACGCAGTCACTTCCTGGATTCCTCTAGAGTAGGGCTTTGGATATGTTAGCAGCTGCTGTCCCTTTTCAGTTGCATTAATACCTCTCCTTACCCCTCAACCCTAAACCCTAGTCTCTGTCTATCTCCTGAGGCCGCGGCGCGGCTTTTGACCTCGTCGAGCACGCTACTTCGACTCACCTGAACCAGCGGCACCTGAGCTCGGAGGGGGCCACCTACGGAGTGAACTACCCCGCGAGAAGGAGCGCTTCATAAATTACGCAAGGATCCTTACTATAAACTAGAGAAGGAATGTCCCATACATGATAAAGGGATCCTCACATGATGCTGAGAAGCACTACTCCTGGAATGATAGCCGCGCCTGACGTAAACACCCCTGGTTCCAACTACTTGTAGGGCTCTCGAACCAGAGTTCCTACATTAGTTCGCACTCGTTTCTTAGTTCGTTTCGAAAGCCCTACATTCCCACGCAACACTCCCCAGAAGCCCAAACCGTCAAACCCTCACCCCGTGACACCCCAGACCTAGTCCTCCCTTTGTCCCTGACCCTAAGGGTCCATGTATCCAAATAGACAAACTTTGGCCTTAAGGTAGTCCCTATTTGGGTACTTTGGGGCCCAAGTACATACTATTTCAACCCTAAACCCTTAGGGTGACTGAGAAGCACACGCGGCCAAAGCCATGGGCATCTTCGCTGCCTAGGCGGTCGCGCGTAACCTCCCGCGCCACTCGGAGCAGCGGGCCCTGGCGATGGTCTTCCCTAAAACCCTAAACCCTAAAGCCTAAAACCGTAAACCCTAAAACCCTAAACCCTAAACCTCTCAATCTAAGGCTTTTCGGGTTTTTGTGAGAAGGGTGAGCTCCTGGGGTTTAGGGTTCTCGGTAAAGCCCCTACATTTTTTTGGTAAAGAGGCAATGCGTGCACCCGAAAAGCTCCAGGCGACCACAAGGTGGTTGCACCACAAAGGGGACATCAAGAAGGCCACTGGAAACAGGACTCAACTAGGGCAAGTCGTCAGAGAGTGATCGAACGAGGCAGGCACACAACCCCCAAAACTTCGGGGTTTAGGGTTCCTAAACCCTAAACCCTAAACCTTAAACCCCAAACCCTAAACTCTTGAGCCCTGAACCCTGCAACCATGGGTCGAGAGCTTAACTTTGCAGCGTTGAACTCAGGGCTGTACCTTCTCGCATGGGATTCACTATCGGCTGTGTCTGCCGTTTATGTGCTTGAATATTGCGGGCCGTTCATTCTTCGCTACTTGTCACAATAGGGTCGACAAGGGGATCGTAGGACCAGTGGCCAAAGTAACCGCAACTGTCAAAGCCTAACACCCCCCCTGAGAGCCCTATGCCTACACCCGAAGACCCCTGAAACCGAAACTCCCAGAAATTCCTGCAAAACCCTACACAACCTTCGGAGACCCTCGAAACATCTCATTATAGCAAAGAAGCTAGGAGCAACAACCTAGCTCCCGAGCCTTTATCGGCCGTGACACGGAGCGATTTCCGCCTCCCGGCCTCACGTCGCACTTGGAGGGCCCCGGTTTTCACCCCATGGTGGGGCTTAGGGTGCAGGGTTTAGGGCTAGAGGTAGATGGGTGCAAGGTGCTGCTGCTGCTCAGGGTGTCGGGTATATCATCTAAGGCTTCGAGACATTGGGTTTCAGATGGTTTCAGAGTTGCCCTTGGGCGTAGGGTGCTAAGGTTTGCGGTCCAAGGATCGTGATCACCACCATCACACCACACGATGCTCTTTTTTGATTGTCATATTACCGGTCATCGATGCCCAAAAACATCGTCATCATCTTCATATCACCCAGCATCATCATCAACAGTGGCAGCAGCAGAAGCAGCAACAGAATTGTCACGACCATCACCATTGCACTTTCCGGGCAAGCTTTGTGTAAGCTCGCGGCGCCACTGCCTTCACCGGTGTCGCAAGGGAGACGCGCATGCGTCCGGCGGCAGCCTTGTGCTCTCTTGGAGAAGACTAAGTAGAACATGCCACGACCACAAAAGGAGCAAGCATCACTGCCATACGTAGGCCACATGGATTGCAGCAGTGCCGATAGTGAGGGGCATGATGACGACGACGATGGGGAGGTGGAGGAGGACGAATAACCCCTGCAATGCTGACGGTTTCGAAGGCAAGCACTTGCTATACTTTTCTCTTTGAGGATCCAGGCCCAGGTTCTTGTTCCTTGCGCCCCATGACCCCGGCGTTTAGCGAAGTGCGGCTCCTTGAACTGAGCTCTGGGCTCTTTGCACGCCCACCGGCAGAGTCCACGTCTCTCGCCCGTGTTCTGCCTTGCTTTGCGAAAGACCTGGTAGCCCCTGACTTAAACTACAGCAACAATCCTTGCTAGGGGGCTCCGAGAAATCCTTCTTCTTAATCCCTGTTGATGGCTTGACGTTCTCCCTAGGACCAAACCCAACAAACAACCTGCGATGCCGTGGTTCCATGCCTTTCCCTCGGCTAAACACCCCTTGAGCCGAAAGAGTCTGAAGCGTCGACAACATGAGGGTCAGGCTGCATCGAGAGCTCTTGCAGGACAGAACCCGAGGGTCGTAGGATTTAGACCTTCGCTTTCCTGTAGTCCGAGCTTCTCCTCTCAGAAGGTTACCTGCAACCCTTCAATGGCTAATCCCTCCGATCGCTGGCTTCAAACCACCACTCGAACCCCAACCAAACTGCAAACGCTAAACCCCTTTACTGTCCTTTGCATTGAGATCTGAAAATCTTGTGAAACAAACCAGGCATCACTTCTTGCAGCTTTTTTTGCCTCGAGCGAGCCGAAGAGACAACACACCGGCACAAGAAACCCTGTGTGGAGGCTCTTTCGGCTGGTGGTGCAAAGCTCAGGATTCGCCGGGGGTGGAGGGGGGGGGGGGGGNNTTAGGGCTTAGGCTTTAGTGTTTAGGGTTTAGGGTTGGGGGGGGCTCGCGTTTAGGATGCAGAGTTTGAGGAGTTTGGTGTTCGAAGGTTCAGTGTGCAGGCTTTCGGGCTTAGGGCTCTCAGGATGCTGGGATTTTAGCTACCAAAGCCTACCTTTTTGTTCTAATTTTCCACACTGCAGTTGTTAAAGAAGAACAAGTCGGTTATGGGTAGCTTAAAATATGGCAAGATTTCATCTTGAGGCTTAATCGGATCCTTGCGGGGGTCCGGATCCAAAACCCACAATTAGTGAACTCTAAACCCTAAACCCCTTACCCCTTATATAGTATAATTCACCTGAATCCTAAGCCCTGAATCTTTGAACACCTAAATCCGGCAACAGCCTTTAGCACCGTCGCCCCATACTCCTCCTTTAAAGAAAACCCAAAGACACCCTGAGGTAGCACGATTAGAGTTAAAGAGACGCCTATAAGGGAACCCCTAATGTCGTGAAGGGGGTTTAGGTGTTGGGGTCTTGGGTGTCTCAAGGCCCGTAGGCCTCAAGGAGATCAAGACATAAAGATTGCAGGCCCATCTCTTCCAATACCCGGATCTCAGTAGACGCTGTGAGCTTTGCCACTGAGGAGCTTGATGGCAACCAGGGCAAAAACAACGCACCTTAGACTCAGACGCTTGGAAAGCACCGAAAATACTCCGAGCGATCGTTGTTTGGGCCGCTTGGGCTCATGTACAGGTTTACATGGGAACACACACGTGGATTGTTTGAGTATCTTCGGAATCCTAACCCGAACCCCCAGAGACTGTCATCAAAAAACCCATGGATTCCCAAGGCCCGGTCATGAGAATCAAAGTTCCGATATAGACCTCCGTCAACTCTGGGTCCACCTGACATTTGAAGCTTCTGGAGTTCTGGGCTTAGGGGTAGTCGGTGTTTAAGGTTTCGGGCTTCTGTGCCTCTGGGCTTCGGATTTAGGGGTTTCGATTTTCCGGGGAAAGCTCTGGGCTTTTGGGGTTGTGGAAGTTGGGTTTAATAGAGGTTTGTGGGGCCCTGGAAGGGTTCCGGGAGATGGATTTAGGGCTTAGGGTCGAGGGTTTAGGCTTCTTGGGGAAAAAGGGGCCTTTCCTTTGCCTTTGGACTTTAAATTGGTGAGATAAGGGGTTCTGCAGGGTCTTGGTGTGGAGTTGTTGCCCTTTGCGGTTTCGGGAATTCGGGCTTCGTGGTTTCAGGGTGTGTGTGTAAGGTTTCGGATTGCAAACTACTAGAGAATCCTGGGTTTGGGCGATCCCAGTGTATTCTAGGGTCGAGAGTTCAGGGTCTAAGGGCGTCGGGCTCAGGGTTTCTGCTCCTTGCCCTGCCCTCCGAATCCTTCCAATAAGCTCTGAGGCCTCAAAGCTCTAGAGCCTCAAAGCCGGCGGACCTTAAAACCTAAACCCCGAACCCTTTACAACTCTTTATTGGACTAAAAGTCCACGAAGGAACCCTAAGACCGTCAACAGACACTAAGACTTGAAGGCTCTCAGCCGGCTCTAGAGGCCCAAAAGCCCCTAGAACATGTGAGGCCCAGAACAAAAGGAACCCCGGGGCCCAAGGCCCGGCGTAGATAGATAACTGCACCCAAGAAACACCTACCTAACACAGAAAGTGGGTTTGGGGCTTCGGGCTTAGGGTTTTAGAGCCTCCATGGTCCGGAAGATGAGCCTTCGCAACATCGGGTCGGTCCTATGCAGAAGGCCGAAGTACGGGCATTCGGGGTTTGAGGTTTTTAGGGTTTAGGGGTTTCGGGTTTAAGGAATCCAGGGATCTAGGTTTAAGGTTTGGGTTTAGTATCTCCCATACCAGTGTCTGCTTGGTCGCCTTGCTCTTCCTCAGCAGTGAAGATGCCTGGTCACGCTGTCTGCGCCACAATGTCTTTTGTTGCACTGGGCAAAACAGCGCGTGACTCATGTTATGTACCTTTGGGCACCCCGCGAGAAAAACTTAAAAAACACAGGTTGCGTTACACATTCGTGAACCACAGTGCGTACTCGGCGTACTCTTCATCTCCCTTTTGGACCTAGACTCCACTGTTGACATTCTACACTGTGCAGGCCACATACCTCGCTGGAGCACTCGGTCCTCCGAAACTCGACGATTGCGAGCAGCTTGACAGCATACCTTGGAAAAAGCAAAACAAAGCTCCTGGCCGGAATTAGGAACTGTTCCATCCTAAACCCTAAACCTCTAAACTCCAAAACCCTGAACCCTACTTAACTGACAGGCTCCTCTCAGCCCAGGGCTGCAGGAAGCTGATGTACTGCATCCATCGCAGGAAGTGCGGAATCGCTTGCACGGGGATGAAGGTACCTGGCAGCAACTGTCGCAGACCCAGCCTATGAAAACCGTACCCTTGAAACCGGAATATGTCTTATCAAAGATCCATCGTTGGGGGGATCCAGGGACCAAGGCCTGACATCTAAACCCTGCGGTCCTAAACCCTAAAACCCTTAAGTTTTCGAAAGACAGGGGGCCTGACATCAGGAGCTATAGAACGGAACCCTTCAAGGAACCCTTAAACCCCCTAAGCCCTAAAACCGTGAACCCCAAAACCTAAAGCCTTCAAGCCAACAACAAAACCCAAAAGGCGCCTGACATCAGGAGCTATAGAACGGAACGCTTAAAGGAACCCCTAAACCCCTATAAGCCAAAAAAAGCCCAGAAGCGCCTGACATCAGGAGCTGCGGCACGAAGACCAAGGGGCCGATAGCGCCGCTCTCCCGCGGGAAGCGGACAATGCCTGAAAGGAAGGGGCAATAGGAAGTCCAGGGTTTAGGGTTTAGGGTTTAGGGTTTTTTTTAGGGTTTAGGAACGAGGGGGGGGAGAGGTGGAGATGGGAGGGTTCGGGTTTGGGCTTTCGGGCTTTCGGGCTTTAGGGTTTTAGGGTTTGGGGTTTTTGGGACTTTTCGGATTCATATATAAGGTTCATCAGGTTTTGTATGACCTTTAAATGTTGTCTGTGGTAGAACTAAGACATCCCAGAGTGCATCCCTGAAGTTATAAGGTTCTGTCCTTGCTGATAGAGTTTCATTGCCTCACAAAAGGAATCTCACCTTTTCCCCAAACCCTTCACCACAATGTGATCTCAACCCTAAACCCTAATCCCTAGAGTCATGGCATATGCGATCTCAGGGGTACATCGCCTCGCCTGATTCTCTGCAGGGAGGCGGAGGGGGGGGGGGAGTAGGGGGCAGAATCGAACAAAGGGGGTTTCGGGTTTAGGGTTTAGGGCTTACCTGAAGTCCATCTCAGCCACAAGACCGTGCGAAGAAAAAAGCCGCCAACCTGAACCTACACCCGAAAACCTAAACCGTGTGGCGTCGGGTCCAGGATGGCTTAAGCGGCCATTAAGGGCTTCTAATCCTTTTGATGATGTAAGATATGATAGGAACGATGTACTCTACTAAAACGTTACATGGTTTCTGTAAGGTGTACCGAATTTCGTGCAAGATTGCATTTACATATAGTGTAGCTAAGGCACTAGGGCATGTGGTAGAACGGTGTAACACCCTACGATCTCACAATGAAATTTCAATACATGGGCTGCTGGTCTAGTCTAGTGGTTGACAGTCTGGGCTGTTCGAAGCATCGTCGCAGGATTGAATGTGGTGTCTAGCATTCATCTGTGGCTTTCTTGGATTGTCATGTTAGGTAGATGAGCTGAGTGACGAGAAGAAACCAGGCTCTTGCAACCCCGTCATTTAGGATGCCTTGGGCCCTGGGTTGAGGCGGCCTCCATGATTAAAAGGTCTTCGGAATCTCTTAGAACTTATGGACTTAGGGTCTTGCGTTTTCCCGGTTCTTCGCCTTTTTGCCCGTTGCAGGTTCTCTGAGCTCCGGACAGCCGATGAGGAGCGAGAAAGAGACAGCACAAGCGTTCAGGAGACAGACCTTTGCCAAAGCGGCGCTGTGCAATGTGGAGGTAGCAGAAACAGTGGCAGTAGCAGCAGTAGCAGTGGCGGCAGCAGCAGCAGCAGCAGCAGCAGCAGCACTGTACTAGCACTAGTACTTGTACTCGTGCTGGTGCTGGTACCAGTTCCAGATCTAGCTCTAGCTCCAGCTCTACCCTTGGATTCCAATCTACCGCATGCACATCCACCCTAAACCATGGGTCCGGTGTTTGCAATTTAGTTCCGCTTTGTTTGCTGTTATTGGGGCCTCTTGCTCGCGCAAAGTTTAGTCAATGAGGTACGTGACACCTCATTTCAAGCACGACACAACGGCGGATGCGACCACGGCAGCTGCTTCTGCTGTTACTCCCCCTCCTGCCCCTCTTTTCCTCCTCTCTTCCTCCTCCTCGTCCTCGTGCTGCCGCTGTATTCGCCGCTGCTGCCCTCCCAATAAGATGATATCAGGAAGCTTCTTACCTAGCCAAACCAATCTCTTCTTGTACCTGAGGGGCCCACCGTCGCCCACATCTCCAAGAAGTCTCCTTGAAACCTGATGATGGGCTTTATGTCCAATGAGCAGCAGCAGCAGCAGCAGCAGCAGCAGCAGCAGCAGCAGCAGCAGTTGACGCGACAACAAGCAAATAGCTATAACCTGCAACGGGCAGAGCGCTTGCATCAGAGCTCTTATCAAGAACTCCAGCATATAAGCAGGGCCATTGACTCTGCGTCTTAGCTCGCAAGCATGCATCTGCCATTTTGCATGGCATCAATTGCCGGGTGTGAGACAACAACACTAGTCAATTGACAATGGAAACGACAAGCACCACCACGACAGGGCAACATGAGCGCATGCGCACAACCATGACCAGAAGTAACAGAAAGGCTGAGAAGAGCATTACTGCAAAAAGTGAACAACAAGAACATTACGTGACCAGAGCTCTTGCAAACAAGAACCAGGATCAAAACAAGCTCCGAGTCCAACCTTCTGTCAGTCCAGGATCTTGCAGTCTTGGCAGAAGTCTGCAACGACCATCCGCGACTTTGCTTTCGTTGCCTTCGTAGCCTTGCAACACCTTCTGTAAACTCCAGAACCTCCTGCATACGTCTCACCCCGTGCCTCATGCAGCGATGGGAGATACCCAGGGCCAACAAAGCCTGAACAGCTCCCAGCGGCACCTGCATCGAGGCTGCAGCTACCGATGGAAGCCTTGTGACTGTGAGGGTCAAGCGAAGAGCCAGCTTCAGACGCTTTGGCGCATCGACTTGCAATATGTGGCCGCCATCTAAGGCCTCCCTCCATACCAGCAACCCTTGAAAGCACGACGTCCGCGATTTGAGAGAACTCTACGAAACTTGAACTGCCGGTGGCAGGCCTCAACGAACATCTTCGACAAGAAGTACGCTAAGGTACCATACCTGCTGCCGGGTTGCCGGTGGTCCGCCAACAAGAATGATACAAGAGGAAGCAGTATGCGCCATGACAACTCACCAGTTTTTCTTTTACTGCATGGCTTCTCTCCATCACACCCACCAGAGAAAGGCTGGACAAAACGACGGATAATTATACCCCCGACCCGAGATCTCCGACGCCGTAGTACCAGATCCAGTAGCTTAGGAGAGACCTTTATCCTGGACCCCAAAAAACCTACCATGTGAAGGAAGTCTGTAAGGACATCATAGTAGGGAGCCCTAAACAGGAGGGAAATAGGGCTTAGATAGACACCTTATAGAGAATTGGCGAGGAAGGGCTCTTCTCTTCTGTTTCTGCCTGTTCCGAAGGTAGCGCGACTTAATCATCGGTTTACATTTTGCTGAAACGGGCACACCCTGCCAATGTATTTAAGTCCAACGGCCCCTGCGAAGAGCAAGGCGCAAGGCTCGAAACCGAACCTCCGAGACACCACTTTACTCACTCAAACGCAGTGGGGTAGGTGGAGAGGCAGGTTCCCACACCCACGAACAGCACCGTGCAGCTTTGAATAAGATGCAGACTTCAGCAATAGTTTGAGGACCGCATGATTAACCCTAAACTCCGCACCCTATGAACCCTCAACTCTCAACAACAAGACCCTAAACCTTAAACCCTAAACCCCAAACCCCTGGAAGCCTAAACCCTGAACCCGAGCCCACAGGTTCTTGGGGGCACATGTTCGAGGAGTACTCTCGTAAGAAGACCGATCGCTCAAGCGGAAAACTGAGGATCGTCGGCTGTGACGCCTGGAGTGGGGGGAGCGGGTTTGGGTTTAGGGTTTACGGAAGTATAACGGAATGTTATCACTACAATACACTCAATAATGTAGAAGTACCCGGGTTTGGGGCTTAGTGGTTGAGCTTTTGGGTCGAGATTTTTGGGGTTTAGGAGGTTGGTCAGAGGATCAAGGGTTTCGAAGTTTAGGGTTTGGGGTTTAGGAGACTGTAAGGGCGGAGCTTAGACACGGTTTAGGGTTTAGAGTTGAGGCTCGAATTGAGGCAGATGCGCTAAAATTTGCTTCTGGGTGCTCAGTGCCTTCAGGGCCTTCTTTCCTCTGGGCTTCATTACCCATCTTAGACTTTGAAACTCTCAACTTGCAGCTTCTGAAATCATAAGCCAGGAAACCTGGAAACCCAAAAGCCACAAACCCAAAACAAGCTCCAACCTCCCCTAAACCCTAAAACCCCGAAAACCCCAACAGCCTATAAACCCCCAAAACGCTGACACCCTGCAGCCCTAAACGGGTTTAGTAAACCCCTCAAAACGCCGGAAGAGTCCCGCACGCTGAACATGGCTGTAAAGCCAACCTGAACCACGGCCTGGAGGGTTTGGGTTTTGGGGGTTTAGGGGTTTGGGGGTTTAGGGGTTTAGGGGTTTAGAGGTTTAAGGGTTTAGGGGTTTAGGGGTTTGGGGGTTTGGGGCTTAGGGGTTTACGGGTTTAGGAGTTTAGGGGTTTAGGAGTTTCGGGGTTTAAGGGTTTCGGCCGGGTTAGGGGTTTGGGGTTTAGGGCTTAGCGGGATTAGGCTTCAGGGTTTGGCCGAAAATCGATACAGGAATGCAGAGTCGTAATGATAATCGAGGCCCAAGTCTTTACGTACAAGTGGGCTTCCAAGCAATATACGATTGGAAGCAACATACCGTATTGACATGGCTGAGATTGGGCTTGATGCGATCTGTCATACAAGCATTGTATTATTCTATCTTATATTGATATTAATTCGCTATGGTATGTATATTGAAGTAAAACAAACTTTTACATCAATAGTAAGTTACAGTTTTGGTAATACTGCAAAATATGTTGCAAGGCAGGCAAACGTTGTATAGCAAAGACACGTATTGCTATATGAATATATGAATACTATATCAAGAATATGCAGAACTTGGCTAATATGTTAATAGACAACTACTCTTACTTACGGCTATTATTTTCACATTAAGAATGTTAGTATTTGTTCCTATTCTGCTATGGTACAGAATAGTATGTATTATACAATAAAGCCCTACTGCATACTATATACACCGTATCATGTTGTATTCTATTCTGCTTGGTAGTGATATCTTATAATGCACTGTTATATTAGATCATTTTAATATAGCGCATATAGATGCACAAAATCATGTGTATACATATATATATATAGGTAGATAGATAGATAGATAGATAGATAGGCTATAGGATAACTGTGTTATGTTGTATTGTGTTACATTACTGACCTGAATGTTTCTTTTAAACATCACAAACTTCCGTGCTGCTTCACCTACGTATTACCGGAGGGACTGGACTGGAAGTTTCGCGAAATTTGTGTCAACTGCAATTAAGCAATTAATTAAGCACTCGTTGATTACAGAAGTAGCTATTTCTAGACATACATACATACACCTACATACTACACACATACACACATACATACATGAGTCTGGGGTGTACATGCAAACATACACATGCTAGGGTTTAGAGATCAGGTTTAGAGCTTTAAGGTAAAGGTGCAGAGTGTGGCCTTGAGGTTGTCAGGCTGTGGGTTTAGAAGGTGATTCTGCTTGAAATTAAACGCTTCGGGGATTGGGCTAAAGATGCTTCGCCATCTGTCACGGTCCGCATAAAATGTACTACCTGTTCTGTCCTAGTGTAGGAATGAAGAGGACCTGCGAAAAGGTCTCATTTAGTATGCTATCACCAGATCCAGAACTCTTCTTGGTTTCACGATCTTCATTCTGGCGGGTGAACATCATGCTGTTACAGCGGGCCAACACATGAGAGTAATATCACATATGGTGATTTTTCTGGTACTGGTGGTAGGGCCGGCAGAAGGAGAAGAAGCAGTGAAGTGGTGACAGTGGCACTGGCAGTGGGAAGATGAGGCTGATGATGACAATGAGTATTATGATGGTGCCACCCCTGCAGGTTGCTACGGATGGTACATAATGTTGAAACTCAGAAAACTACTTATGATGCCTCGCAGTATTTGTATCGATCTGCTAATTCGGGCTGCAACCCTCAAGTGGCAGCCGTGCGCCTTGTAGTGATACTCCACCTCCCGCTGCAACTGCTGCTGCAGCAGGGGCACATCGGGGCAGAAGGCCCTCATGCAGACACGCCTTCCAGACAAGGAGTTCTGGCGTGTCAGACGTCTCCTTCAACTCCGAACCCCGCTAAACCCTCTGCCGAATCGTACAGCGCCCTTGTGTTCAAAAGGCCCACCTCACTCGCTGCAGCCGCGGATGGGCCAAGGCTACTTGTAGGAGTCCACCTTTCAGGCACACCGGCGCCGGGTTTGGGCTCAGGGTTCTCACGGTTCAGGATTGAGCGTTGAGGGTGGAGAGCGCTTTGGCTCGAGCGAATCTCGAATGCGTGGAACAAGGCATGACAGCAACGCAGCAAAGCTGGGCTCCCTCTAAAGTCTAACCCCAAAACCCTGAACCCCGCAATCCCAAACCCTCAAGCCCATGTACCCTTGCAATCGTTCCCGGGGGGATGCTTTGGGAATGACCCCTGTTTAAGGTTTCGGGCTCAGGCTTTACGATTCAGGTTGGGGGTTGAGGGTCCCTTCCAAAGACTTTGACACGCGGACTGTGATGTTGTTGCAGGGAAGAGATTGGTTTTGGGTTCGTAGTGTAGCAGAAAGCGAGTGCATGGAATCTACCACTAAACTCAACTCTTGTAGGTACATATACATATACATATACACGCACACACACAGATATATAGATAGATAGATAGATAGATAGATAGATAGATAGATAGATGGATGTGTATGTTTTTGTATAGGTATACGCATATTTTGGTATATGCGCATGTAGATGTACATCTACATGTACATGTACATATACATGTACATGTACATATACATCTACATGTACATATACATCTACACGTGTGTGCTTTGGTTTTTGTTGTTATGTATATATATATATGGGTATATGCATGTATGTTTACTTTTCGCATACATACATACATACATGCACATATACATATATACATATATATATATATATGCACACATATTCATACACATTTTGTATGTTTGCGTGTGCGCGCTTTCATTTTCTACCTGGTTCATCGATTTCTGTTCTGTCTATTTGCTTGTTTGTTTACTTATGTTTTTGTTCGCTGAGTTATTTACGCGCCTATCTGTTGCCGGTGTCGACATGGCACTTTCCGAAAATTCGGGTACCTTATTTTGGGGTCCTTATAATAAGGATCCTACTATTTAGGGTACAAAATTAGGGTCCCCCTTTTATCGGAAACCTCCGCATGGCCTGATTTCCGGCGGAGGGTTCGTAAGACCGGATGCTCCCCGACGTTGGCGAAGACCTCGGAGTTGGCAGAACGCGAACTTCCTAAGATTGGGGCCTAAAAAAAATGGAGGAAGGCTTTTTGGGGGGGTAAATGAGACTATAAGTGTACTATGGAAGCCTAAGACATAAGACTGTTACCGATTCCGACCCCCAGAATTGAATTAGGAGGCTGAGGTTTGGAGGTTTAGGGTTGGGGGCTACAACGTTGGAATGAGGCCTTGGGCTTGACGGTCTCAGGTTTGGCGTGGGGTTGAGAGTTTAGGATTAGGGGTTTAGGGTTTAGGGTTTAGGGGTTAGGGTTTAGGGTAGGGCGCGAGGTCGGGAATTTAAGACAAGAAAGCTACGAAGAACGCCGGAACGACGTGGAGGCCAAAGGTTCGCAAGAATAGCAACAACGAGAGGGACGGAACCTGTGGAAACCACAGATACCCGAATGGATATTATCACGGCCATAACAATTAGAACATGGTTTTTGGGATAAATTCTAGTATAGCTATAGAAAGAAGTCTAAAGAATAGTAGTGGTAGGCCTACACCCTAAACCTTGAAGCCTAAGCCCTAAACCGAATGATTCAGAGAGGACTGCGGGCGTGGCCAGCGAGAAGAGGATCGACAAAAAGGCCGTGAGCACAAACCGCAGCCTCGTGGGGGTTTGGGGGCTTAGGGTGTTGGGGTTTAGGGAAGTTTAGGGTTTAGGGTTTAGGGGTCTTTGGGTTTAGGGGTTTAGGGGTTTAGGGAAGTTTAGGGTTTGGGGCTTTAGGGCTTTAGGGCATAAGGCAGCAAAGAAGGCAGCAGAATGTCGGGATGAGGAGTGAGGACGGCAGGCCCCAGCGCCCGCATATAGGAGCCTCGATAATCAGAAGAGGGTTTGAGGACATGATATAATATAGTCATAACAAATAAACCCTCAGGCAAAATGTACTACTGGTTTGGGCTTCCAATGTTCAACCCGAAACACTAAGACTTGAATTCTAGCATGAAGGTCGTCTGGCAGGCTCAGGACTCAACCTTATGTTGTGGTCAGCGTGCCAACTTAATGCTGTAGGCCTGCGATGCATGGGTGTAGGGTTCCGGACGAAGAGGCTGCTGCCGTGCAAGGTCTACACGACTAGACAATGACAGAGAGACTGCAAAAAGAGTTACAAAAAACGTATATCATATTGTAATGAATACTAACATAAAGCAATATAATACTTCAATCAAGAGCTTCCCGGAATGGGGTTTACGGTGTGGTCACAAGTACAGCTAGAAGCAGGATGAACCAGCTGGCCTACTTATTAGCGCTTTGGGTTGAGGACTAAGAGCACAGCACTCAGAACTCGAAGACTCTGAGCTTTACAACTGAACTGAACCAACAAGAGAAACAGCGCAGATCAAACCTCAACCAACCACTAACCATAAAGCCTACACACCGATACACTGCGACACCACAACCCAAAACTTCCAAGCCTGATCTACGAAACCTTCAGCTCTGGGGCACGCGGCTTGAGCGACGCGCTGTCGCGCCTCGTTGCTGGGATGTTGCATGGGAGGTTCGGTGATGAGAGCTGCGAGTCGAAATTGGCAAGTCGAAGGCTTCTAGTCAACGTTTTAGGGTTGGGGGTTTTAGGCTTCGGGGTTCGGGGTCTAGGGTCAGGAAGCCTGTTCTTTCTCGGTGCTCTCAAGAAGACACATCCCAGCCCTCCACCCTCCAGCCTGAGGTTTCGCCACTCCCTCTGCGTCAGGCACCAGACCTGATACTACAAGGTGAAAGAATCGAGCAAGGCAGACGTGTGCAGTTCCTCGGATCGCAGGTATAAGAGCCTCAGGGCCAGAATGAACCTAGGACCTAGGCCCTTCTTGAAGTAACTTGTGTTGATCATGGTATAAACAGAAGGACGGCAACAGAAGGCCACAGCCCTCAGCCTCAAATCCTCATCCCTCACTAAACCCCGGGCCCCAAACCCCACCCCAAAAAGCCACCCCCCAACCACCGAAGGAACCACCAACCTTGCAGCCAGAAACCCCGAATCCTCCCGCATTCCACGTCTCCAAAGACCGGGTTCTTGTAAAGGGATTTACCTTAAGTTGCCATAATAAGGAAACCCTATTATTTACTATAGACCCCTATTGTGGTAACTTAAAATAGATTCCTTAACCCCTAATCCCTAAACCTTAAACACAATCTATCCTGAACCTCAAGCCCAACGAGAACCCCAAGAACCTGGATTCTCAGGCTGATACTTCCGCTTCTGCCGGTGGTATGCCAGCCTGATAAGCACAAGGAAGGGCATTAGGGGTTACAGCCTATATGAGCAGTTCTCTAAATTAGGTCACTTTTGGGGCCCTTCATACTGTTTTTTGTATAAGGGTGCCGTACTATCCTGCGGACCGAAAAAGGGACCCTGATTAGAGAACTACCCCTTTGGCTTGGGGACGGTGCTCGAATCACAATCTCCGATTTGCAAAGTCTTACGAAGCAGTTGCATGATCCTGAACCCGAGAGACCAAAGGGTCTTGATACCCTGGACCCTAAACCCTAAACGCTAAACTGCCAAACTAGCAGGTTATGACCTCAAGGATAGCTCAAAGCAGTGCACAGGTTACGCATTCCCGTGATGGAAGATCTAACTAAGTTCCTTAGCCCACCCTAAACCCTTCAAAATGGGAATTTTAGGGGGTCTAATCATTAGACTTATTTCACAGTTATAGGGACTCGGAATAACCGGTTTCTCTTTTTTGTGTAGACTGATTATGACTATGGACTATGGTCCTTATCATCACTTTCATTCGTATCACCCTGTATTGCAAGCCCCAGACGTCGGCACCTTGAGGTTCTCGTAGCATTGCAGCCTCCCCTGGTAGAGGCGGAGATCCCGCACCGTCTTGTTGATAGCCTCCGGAGCACCGGCTCTCTGCAAGAGCACTCATTTGTGTGTTTCTTAGGGTTTAGGGTTCAGGGTTGAGGGTCCAGGGTTTAGGGTTGTTTAGGGGGTTTCAATACTCAAGCACGCTGAAACCCAAAACCGGGCGGCAACGGCATCAATTGTTCAACTATGGGTCAGGAAGTGAAGCCCCTGAGCTCGAAACCCTAAACCTTAAACCCTAAACCCTAAACCCAACCTAAACTCTAAACCCTAAACCTTAAACCGTGGAACACCTTCCTAAGTCCCCAAACCCTCGCTCCTAAACCTTAAACCCAAGGTCACGAGTCAGTAGTGTTTCAAGCAGGGTCTGCCCTCGGTGAATGTTGTTTGAGGATTACAAGTCTTGGGGATTAGGGATTTACCGGTTTGGGGGTTTAGGGTCTAGGTTTATGGCCAGTGTGTTGGTGCTCTGCCGATTCCACCGTGGTCGTACTTCCTTGGCTTTGCGCGCAAGTTTGAAGATGCAGCTGAGCGATCAAACCGCAAGCTCGCGCGCCCATCCCACGTTTCTACAGCATGGCCAGTGAGCTCCGAGCCTCTGTTCACGCACCCGGTCGCTATTTCAGTATCTCTCCTATCACCCTAAACCCACAACCTTTCTTCCTTGAAGTATCATACTCCTTATCATCTATGCCCGCCCCCTGTAGCCGGTTGAGGAAACCCAGTGGTCTGGAGTGAGGGCTCCCCAAAGCCAATAGTATAAGGGCCTTAATGACGAGCGTAAGGTTTAAGGGTTTAGGGTTTAGGGCCTTAGTGACTAGCATCGAAGGCTTGAGAGTTTAGGGTTTACGGATGTAGGGCTCATTGGATTTCTGTATGGTAAAGAGGGCCTCCTCAGCCTAGAAGTACTCCCATGAGGGGCTGCTGAGCTTTCGGATCTCACCTGCGGTCTCGCTCTTCTGTGAAGCTTATTGATTGGAATAGGGCTTGGGGGTATGTTGTAAGAGGAGAAAGGCATATCACGAGCACCTAGTCCGAGCTCTAAATGACATTGATTCTCTACATCCGAACCTCTCTCTGACAGCATTGCTGCGATGAGATCGGATGCGAAGCTCGGATAACGCCAGCTGGCGAGTTGCGGCACGCCCAAAACCCGGAACCTCCATCTGGACCTGACACCCTGGACTCTACATAGACCCTAAATCCGAAACTCCTAAACTCCTAGACCCTAACCTCTTAAACATCCTAAACCCTATGGGCCCTAAACCCGCAATCCTAAACCCTACACCCGAAATCCTAACCCCCTACACCCTAAACCCCAAGCCCCAAACGATGCTGAGCCTAGTACGAATCGGTCTTGGTTTTCGACAGGAATAGCTGAGCAACTGTCCGGCCGTCGTGCTCTTCGAATCCAGGTTGCGCTAATGTAGGGGCCGTACTAATTGGAACTGGGTTTTGGGGTAAATTTTACTATAGGCATAATAAGGAACCCCCCAGAATAGTACAGGTAATTAGCGTTATTATTATGATTTTGATTATGATTATTATTATTGTTATTATTATGATTATGATTATTATTCATATGGCCCCTGTATTACCCTGAATCTTAAGGCCCTGGCCTCTTGAACTGAAAACCTGAAAATCCCAAAATAGTACCACATTATCATCTGTCCCTGTTGCTATATTACTGCATTACTGTATTACCTTCTCCTATACTATTATGTTTAGTATATTACTACATTATTGATTCCTGTATTCTATACTCTATTTTCCGATGTTGCTATACTATTGCTTATACGGATTACTTTTCGTCTATAAGTCCTTCCAAAGTCTTTGCCCTCCTCCGGTTGCCCAAGGCTTGGATGTGGATTTTGTTCAGAGTCGGGATCCAGGTGGGCAGTTGGCATCTTAGACCCTGTAAGCCCTAAAATCCTAAACCTTGAAACCCCAAACCCTAAAGCCCCAAAGCCTAAAACCCGAAAATCAAAAAAACAAACGAAAGCACCAAAACCCTAAAACCACGGAACCCTTTCTGCGCGAAAAGGCCTCCTTCATAGCCTGGCAGGAAGTGGGGAAGCTCCGGGTTCTCTTTGGGAGTTCGGATTTAGGGTTTAGTTTAGGGTGTAGGATTTGGGGTCTAAGGAGTCTAAGGTTGAGGATTTAGGGTTTAGGGTTTCGGATGTACTGTAGGGGCCTGAGTAATTAGGAATAATAAGGTTTTGGCTCCTTTATAGTATACTTCCTTTATAGTACAATTAGGGTTTAGGGTTTAGGGTATATTTATAGCACAATTAGAAGAAGGAACCCCAAGGAATAATGTTGGTAATCATTTAGGCTTCTGTACTATATTAGGTTCATTGTGCGAAGATCGCGACCTTTAGTGGCCTGAATCCTGACTGTGGCCTTGTGGGGCAGGTCAGGTCGTCCAACCCTCATCAGTGCGACTGTCGCAACTTTTGGATGCATGATGGTCCCAATAGCGATGCCACAACGAAGCTCTGCGCAACTACAGCCGCGGCGCGGGTCTCGCGAATGCTTTGGAAGCGTGCCCATGAGAACCCTTTCTGCTATGCACTCGAGAAAGACAACCTAGTTCCATTGCCACCGCTCAACCCTAGTTCAGAGGTGTTGGATGCGAACACGAGCCACTTCCAAACCTCAGATATTTGGGAGGCGAAGGATTGTAAGCAGCAGTACAAATGCGGTTTTTGTAGCTCGTGCACGGAGACTCTTTGAAGGAATCATAATAAGGCCCGAATAAGCTCTGAAACCTCTGATCTTCTCTTCAAGGGAGAGGGTTCTGGGGTGTAGTGCTGGCTTCTCGAGACGGAACGGCAAATTTACAGCTTCGGAAACTCATTCGTGAAGGGGTTCTGGGTAGCCATGACAAGGGGTCAGGAAGGCTTATAGGGAGAGTAGTTTGATGCAAAGGTACCCTAAGCCCTAAACCCCAAGCCCCTACCCATGTCAGAATTGTGACCCTTGTAACAACTTGTAACCACAATAAGGTTTAGGGTTTCGGGTTAAGCTTGCAATCCACTTCGCAGGGTGGGTTTGATTAGAAGCACCCTTGCACCCGTACCAATCCCAAAACCCCGAACCAAACAATAAGTAGAGTAGACAAGGAGGATGACCTCCAGAAGCCAGGGTAGGCCTAAACAAATTTACCCTGAACAACTCTACATCCGGCTAGCCTGGGGCCATCTGAACAGCTGTCCTACAACAGGCTCTGGCGGTCTATGCTAGCACTAGCACGCTTAACATTGCGCAGGGACTCTAAGAGAACATCACCAAAACGAACTAGTCAGACCTGGTTGCTAGGTTGTACGCTTGTGGAACCCTACACCCTAAACCCGAGAATGGGCTCTTTAGTAGGCAGGTGCCTTGTGCGACAGATACGGCGCCCCAGACTGGTCTGAGGTCACCTGCACCAGGTGGCTGAGGGCTTGAGGTTAAGAGTTTGGCGTCGGCCATACATCGCTCACAGACAACTTCTACATTTCTCTTGTCCCTATTCAACGCTAAACCCCAAACCCCTGAACCCCTAAACCGAAGCCCCTAAACCCCTGAACCCCGAACGCTAAACCCTTTACTCATTCTTTGACATGCTTAGGCTGAGGTCGTCATGCTCAGAGTAGTGGATCTTGTGGCTTTTGCTCTCTTGATCCAGGGCCGCTTCCATCCTGCAAGAGAGGTTTAGGGTTTAGGGTTTGGTTTAGGGTTAAGGGTTTGAGGGCTACAACCCTAAGGGTCCAAAGGAGCCAATAATGAGGTACTTAGGTTTCGGATAGTAGCTAGTAGTTATGTAATGTACGTTACTGTTTGGGAGAATATGTGATGATTAGGTACTTGGACCCGTAGAGTAACGGATACTTTAAGGGATACTGTAAGGGCTTCACTCTACAAGGGTTGCTACAAGGGATACTACAAGGAAATGTTACTATTTACTATGGAAAATCCGTAGGGGTGGCTGCACAAGTGGGACCGAAGGCTACTGTGCAAGGATCCGGCTATCCGGACTCTTGATGATAGGACTCCAGATTTCTACTAGCTCCTTAAGTTCCTAAACCTGAACCCTAAACCCCAAACCCTAGACCCTAATCCCTATTGCAAGCTCCTTTAACTCTAAACTATGCAGCACGAGGGTCCTGTCCTTCCCCTGTAGAATAGGGGTTTGGGGCACGATATAGTACGGTGTACAGACGGAAAGGGGGTGACCGCACGTTGGAAGCTTTCAAGCTTCCTGGCGGAACTCTTTAGGCAACAGACCCGTTTCTCGGGCAGGCATCAATCTGAATCTCTGCTTAACACTGCCAGCTGCTCCAATACGCCTTCACCAAGGAATGCTCTTCAAACACGATAAGGGGGGTCCCCATCTTGCATCACTTCGAGGGACCGTGATTTGGTAACATTCTGGCAGGTAGTAACCCGTGTTGAATGAACTTTTCTAGGAAGCCTGATACCAGCCCCTAAACCATCCCCTTAAACCCAAATCCTAACCTCAAGCCCCTTATCTCTCGATTCAGCGGTCTCCCGCCTGAAGCGCCAGTTTGCGACCAAAGCGCATGCTGCCTCATCAAAATCAGAGAACCCCAAACACGACATCGTACTTACGGAATCATGGGACTTAGAAAGTAAGTTCATAAGTAAGGTGACTGTACTGACGATTTCTTATAGCCCTAACCAAGGTACTTAAAACCTGGCTTACTAAGTCACGAAAATGACCATATAACATAGGACACCTGCTCCTTAAGCCGTAAACCCATGAATCCCCGACCTTACGCTCTAAATCACGTCTTTAGGCAATGGCACTTTGGGCCCTGAGCTCAGTAGCCCTAAGGGTCCCTGCGCCCAAATAGTATATACTTTTTCGCCTTGATGTAGTCCCCATTTTGATATAGGCACTTTGGGGCCAAAGTTTATACTGTTATACGACATGGACCCTTAGGATAGTCATTATGTTCAGTATACCGTACTACCACAATTACTGCTGCTGTCACCACGACTGCTACCACCGCTACCAGTACTCCTGCTGCTGCTTTTCCTATCACCACCACCCCAAACCCTAAACCTCGGCACCCTTACAGCAAGGACCCCAATGTAGAGAAACACCCCTACGCTGTATGACTATATGGTACATGGAGCCTTCGGGAAGGCTCTGGATCGGAGACCCCATTCTCAGGGTTAAGGCTTTAGGGATTTGGGGGGTTTGGTGTTTTGGGTTTAGGGTAAGGCTCCTTACAAAGACGGCTGAACCATCGGAGATCACCTCTCTAAGCCACCCACAGAGACCCGACCAAGCTCCAGGTGCGCCCTGGGTGGGTGCCTTCAGAACTGGATGAACGGCTTCGATCGGCTTCGGCTGTACTATAAGGGGCCTGAATAATTTAGAATGGGGGTTTGGGGAACTAACAATCTTCTCTCCGTCGGACAGAAGAGCCGCAAGCGGCGCAAACAATATTGCAATTGGTAATTATTCAGGCTTATCTATCTATCTATCTATCTATCTATCTATAGTTGTTTATGATTTTTGCACGTGAAAAAAGGGTCTTGTGATCAACGTCCGGGTCTATGGTGCGGAGTTCGAGGTTTGACACTCGCGGCGCAAGCCTCAGGTTCAGATACGCTTTATGTCAGGACCCCATGGTGAGTAACAACAGCTGTCGTCACCGCAACGGCATGATGATGACCATAGTGAAGAATATGATGATGACCATCACTGTGTTCGCCATGATCGTCGTCAGCATGATGGCCAAATTCGTCATTGTGTCCGCGATTGTCGCCATCATCATCACAAGCAGCATCCGAGTCGCGATCATCACCATTGTCATCGGTATCGTCGCCAATACTGGTCATCGCCGTCATGTCCGTCGTGTTAACCGCAGCTTCAAACTTATCGCCACGGCCATCATCACCGCCGACGTCAGCATCTTTATCAGCATCGTCGTCATGATCGACTGCAATCGTATCTGCAAACTTCAGTACCGTCGATAGCCTCGTCCTGGTCGTCAATTCGTTCGACATCGTCATGAACACAGCATAGTCATTCCCATGTCCACCATCCTCTTCATCAGCACCATCATCACAATCACGGCAACGGCAACTCCCCATCATGATCATCACCATCATGATGGACATCATCATCAGGTGCCTCAAATAAAAGGATTAGGGTTTGGGGGTAGATGATAATACAGACCACTAGATTCGAACCTAAGGATTAATATGGGTAGTTGTCTAAATTAGGGTCCCTTTGGGGGTCCTTTTTGTAAGGGTGCTGTACTATATTGGGGACCTAAAAGGGGACCCTTATTTAGAGAGCTTTTTGCTCAAGCCCTGTACTCGATGAGCTCTCACATGCAGCAACCTGGCCTGGCGGCCAACTTAAATTAAAGGCATTTTTTCTTGAGCCGAAGCATGGGCCGCGGAGACATTGAAGGGTTTAGGGGTTTTAGGGTTTGGGGCTGACGGTCTCGAGGTCCAAAACAGGTCTAGGGTCAAGTTAACAATGCTCAAATTGAAAATGCTCGGGTTGGGGGGGGAAGAATTGCACATCAGTCCAGGTGGGGGCCGGAGTCGGAGTGCAGAATTGGAGGCAAACCCCTTGCATCTTACACGCCTTTTGATCTCAAGCTGCTTTAGTCGCAATCCTGAGCAACTAGTCTAGTCAAGCTACTGCCGGGACCAAACGGAACGCTCATTCGAACATACTTCCCCCCTTGAGTAGGATTTGCCTGGCACCCTCGATGGGTTCAAGGTCCAGAGCTTCGTCTCCAGTGAGTGTAAGGCTTGTAGGGCATAAGGGCTGCATGGGGATGTCTTGAGCATAGCATTCCTGCTAGGGTCGGGACAGGGACTCGAGTTTGTTTCCATCCCTTAACGCGACCGAGGCTGGCCAGTCTGACATCTTGAACCATCTTATCTAAGATTCCATTTTCATTCCTTTCGTGCTTGAACCTTTTTGATTCTGATAGTGAGGATCCTGTAAGGTACCCCGAAGAAGGAACTACAANNACAATGGAGACTATAGGTATATTGGATCTCGAAGACCCTATGCCACAAAGCTTTGAGTGAGGCCGGAAACCGGTCGGTAGCTCAATGGACATCAAAGCAAAAGGACTAAGGTTTAGATTAGGGTTCAGGGTCAGCACAGTTTGGTAGCCAATCTGCTTGAGGGTGGTTTGCGGTTTAGGGGGTTTCGGGCTTCGGGG
>CAJNJA010034030.1:0-60957 GCA_905231915.1 Symbiodinium necroappetens
GGTCAAAAAGGAGCGAGGAAAAAAAATAAAATAGAATCCACCCCATCATTGACCCTTGTCTTGACTAGTGCCAGGCTGGGTTTCGTTGGGGGTCGGATATTCAAACGTATTCACTCCTTGAAACACTCCGTTTGCGGAAAACATCCACACCTGCTGTGCCTTCCTTGACATACGGAAGGCTTTCGAAGTTGCACGGCGTGACCGTGCTATGTGGCGCCTGTACCGTGCAGGGGTTCAAGGCGGTCTGTGGCATCTTATTGATGACTTGGTCTGCAATCGCACAGCCGCCGTGCGCATTGCTGAATGCACGTCAAAGCCGGTGGCGACAGCACACTCGGAGATCAAAAAAAAAGGATCAAATGTGCTTAGCGTGGAAACCCTTTTCAGCACAGACCCGGCTTTGAACACTGCGCGTGACATCTTGCGCAATGTCGCGTTTGTTGCCACCATCTGCCGTGCTGCGTCGGCGTGTGAGATGTGAATGTGGATCTCAGATCCAGTCTTTGACTGAGAGCGGCAATTAGGACTCTGTACATAAATGTATTGCTCGTACTTTGTTGTGTGTTGGTGCTTGTTTATCTTGTTTTGCTTGTACTCGCATGCTAAGATTTTGTACATGATTAAGGTTTCACTTCTGACTGTGTCTCACGGTCGTTCAAGGACATCTCTCTTGCACCAGGGAATTGACAAGCGGTGCGTCTCGTACACGAAGGACGGCAACCGCATCAGCCCAGGACGCCCAGTACGCTGCAGGACGCCTAGTACGGCTGCAGGTGCGGGCAAGGCAGCACTACGCAACCCAAGACCACCATGACGAAGAGCAAGTTGTGCAACGCGGGCAGCTGCCGGTGGCAAGATGTGGCAACAGGGACGGCCCCTCCGCACGCAGCAACTCGCTCAAGGCTCTGAGCACGCCAGCATCGTGTGCGTGTGCAAAGCCCCGTGTCGAGCGAGGTGGAAGAGAGCGCAAGGCAAGCTGTGCGCGGGGGGCAGCTGTGTAGAGAAGCCAAGAGACCTGTGTGTCACCGAGTCGGGGCAACGACGAGAGTAGAGCCGCACTAGAGCCGCGCGCCGGTCGGAAAGAGTCTAAGTGCCTGCGACGATTGGCGGCTCACCGAAAGGAGTACCGAGCAGGAGTATGCCACGTGATGAAGGCTCCAGGCAGGGTCCCCGAACCACACACGGGAAGCCGACGAGAGCTCCCCCAAGCCATCCGGGGTAAGGCCAGCGCCGCTCCAGATAGCGGTCTTGCCAACGTTGCGGCGCAGGCGAGTGACGAGCAAGGTGGTGCTCGAAACGACGGTCAAAATGCAACACACGCTCGCGGGCAGCGGGGATGGTGACATCATCGAGGTAAGCCAAAACGAAAACGTGTTCCCCAAGGTCCTCGATGTCCTCCCGGAGCTCACGCTGAAGGTCAATGAGCGCAGGCTGCAAACCCGAACAGAACAGAGTTATCCTTAAAGGACCCCCTTGCTCCACGCGATTTTTTGGCGCCATCATGCCACACGAAAGAGAACGGAAACGCAGCAGCAGCAGCAGCAGCGGCGGCGGCGGCGGCAGCAGCAGCAGCGGCGGCGGCAGCAGCAGCAGCAGGGGGGAGGGTCCGGAGTTCCTGAAGAATCGACTGGCGGCTGATGCCGTCGTAAGCGGCGGATGCGTCCAAGGAAACCACAGTAAGGTTCGGAACATGTGCGACAGTATGCACCAATGCATCCAAGCTAGCACGATTGCCAAAAGGCATGCTGGTGAAGACAAGCCTCCTCGACGGCGGCAGCAAATTGTTGCCTATGCGCCAGAAGAAATCGCCAACGACCAACCCACGAGTCCCCCCTAGAATCATGTAGCAGCGCCTCCTGGACGGTGGCGGGTACGTACCCGTCAGGCATTGTCACGATTTGCCATGTCCAGAGACACTGGACCAGGGTGCCCTATTACTGTACTACCACCGGCTCTTGTTTACCTAGGGGTGGAAAAAATGGAAGGGGTCTGCGATGCTTTCGTTCAAGGCGGGTAACAGAGGAGGGCACAGAGAAACCCATACAAAAAGCTTATTTTGAGTATATAGAATCATTAACAATACAGATGGGACACGTCTTGGTCCATTGCAAAATGCCATGCTGTAATCTGCTATAGTAGGTCTAGGTTACGTCGAAGTTATAGGTCGGTGGAGTCTGTGCTGTTTTTGGTCGGGCTGCTACAAGGAGAGAGATCCTTTTTTTTACCGCGTCTTTTTGCATCCGCCGCAAGATGCCGTCCTGAGTTTGCCAGAAGCAGCCAGAAACGGTGTCCACGTGCAGAACGGCAGCACGCTAGGCCCCGCAGCGTCCACGCCTGACCAGCCGCCGACAGAGCGGTGGCGCGCTGAACTGTGACCGACAGCTGCGTCCACCAGCGCCGAGCCCGAGCTGTAGTCGCGGGATGGCGGAGAGCGGGCGGGGCGCGCAGCCTGCGGAGGCGAACGAAATTGCGCACGAGAGCCAGGGCTCCCGTGCCCCAGCGGCCCCCACTTCCGAGCCGAGTACGACGAGGCGTTGGGGACCGTTGGTAGCTCCGGGTACGTCGCCTCTTTGCGGCGCATAGCGGTGGCCAACGCAGCACGATCTTCATCCGCCGAGCGCCCTTGCGGCTGGCCGTCGCGTGACACGGGAGAGAATGGAGAGACTAAGGTCGCGTTGCAGCACCGTGCCCCTCCCCAAAGGGTGATGCCGTAGATGACCATGTCGAGTCGGCGGATCAGACGCCACGCCCGGTGCAGTCATGTGCGTGAGCCACTGCTGCGGAACGACCTGTCTTCGGGCCCGATGGCTTCGTGTTCCACGCGAACCCAGGCATGCTCCACGATTTTGGCCCGGCGTGCGAGCAGCCTCGTGCGTGGGCATGCTGTGGCATGGTGGCTGACGAACACGGTCACACCTTGCAAGAAAATCTGCATTTTGTTCCAGCTGCCCAAACGTGTACTAGCCACGGTCGCAGCTACCGAATCGGCTACCGATATGTACTGACTACCCGGCGGTCCTGTTAGGGCCGCAGCAGCAAGCAGCTGTTGCCGGCGGGGGAGTCGAGGTGGAGCAGCGGTGGGGCGTCGCTGGTTTCACACTGCAATGGGTGCAGCCAGGGGCCTTCCAAGGCCGCGCTGACGGCTGCCTGCTCCCCCACCAACACCTCGCCCAGCCAAAGGACGCTGCTGTGCGGGTGGCGTGAGGAGCCCCGGTTCATTTCAACCTCGCCTGCTCATTCCAGCGACTGCCCACCTCTGAGCCCAACGCCTCATAGAACTTTGGGTAGGTAAGCTTTCGGCGCCAGTGCGGCTACGGCGACCACGGCTGTTTATGGTTGTGGGGTGTTGTGGGTGTCCTGTTCGTGTCAAAGGGAGTACATGCGCATAGGAGTCGCAAAAGGCATTCGGTGTGGTTTGGCGTGACGCAGGTTTCGATCGAAAACTGGATTCTGTCGTGGTCAATGGGGGTGTATGGTCAGTCATTGCAAACTTGATCACCAATACCCCCGCGAGTTTCTGTCCACGGTTCTTTGTTGGAATCTCGGTCGGAGCAGGATGAGCAGGCTGGGGTCAGGCAAGGCAGTGCTTTGGATCTACTGTCGCTCGGTTGAGCATCGCTGGTGGAATGGATGATGGTTAATTACACTTTGGCAAGTCGAGTGTTCAACTCTGCTGTGCATATGCCAAGTTCGTAGGCTCATGATGTTAAACATGTTAAACAGTTTGTGCTCCGCAAGTACACTGTACACGGTGGCAGGCTCACAGTGGCCCTGTTTATTCCTCTGCTGCATCTGCTCGTGCGTCTGCAAGCCCTGCGAGCCGCTGCTACTCAGGGCTGTTTGAGGCGGTGGAGGGGTCTTCTAAGCGTGGTTGCGCAAAGCACACTTGCGACTAGGTCTGCTTGGGGCCTCGCCCATGGCCGGACCTGGGGTGCAAGCACCGTCTTTGCAAGAAATCCAAACAGTGTGTGCCGGCTAGCTGAGCCGCTGCAGCAAAATAGTTCGCAGGTGCGCTGGGACCGCGCTTGGACAGCTCGGAAAGTCCGTGGGTCAGAATCACATTCCTGCGCCCGGTATTTTCTTAGTTTTTTTCACATGCCTGTTCGCTCGCGGCACTGTCCGAAGGTCGCCAAGCAGCGCTGGACACCACGTGCACGTCCCAAGGCCGTGTCCCGTAGCGCGCTGGATCGCCACGGCCAGAGCTCTGCACCCGCGCCTTGCCCAGGCAACACGCGCAGGACAGCGCACTGCCGAAGGAGCTCGGCACGCGCGCAGCGCGATTAGGCGTTTTGTGAGAGAGATTGTGGAGTCATTACAGCGACCGCCAACCTCGCATCCTAGCACGCGCAGGGGCTGCGCGCCCCGACACGAGCTCGGGGTACATGGACTGCTCGCGGCACTCGGCCACGAGGTGTGGCGTCGGCTGTTTTTGCCTCTCACAGACCTGTGGAAAGGCTGACACCGCTGCGGAGCGGAGGTCGATGCAAATGCGGAGACCACCACCACATCGCCTCCCCCAGCACAGGCCTGCGACCTCGGCGTGGATTCGTGGTTGCTTGCCCACGAGGCGATTGGTCCGGAGGGTCGCATCGTGCCGCAACACCCTTCTTGCTCGCACAACAGCGCCGCATCTGCGCGGGCAACAATGCATGGGAGAAGGCTTGCGAGTGCAAGCGCGCGGGCGAAGGAATGCGTGCCCGGTAGCCATTGCTCGAGAATGGCAACACTGATCGTCGGAGTCTGCAACAGAACAGAAGGGTGCCGCCGCGTCGGCAACCTGCAAAAATCTACAAGTCCCTTTCAGGTGGGGTCAAAAGGCGAATGGCCACCAGAAGATTGGCACCATGTAATGCTTTGATTCTAAGAGTCTCCGCTCATCTGGTGGGCTAGCACCAGCCGGGACGTGTAAAGCAATCCGCCAAAGTGCGTCTGCGTGTCCGTCCAGTCGACTGGCACGGAATGTTTGGGGAGGGATGCCCACAGGATTTTGCAGCCGATCAAATTCTTGAAGACTCCAGACCGGCCAAATATTTGTCCTGGGGCCAAGGTGGTTTGATTCTCGATGTCGTTGAAAATCGGCCTTGCTACACAAGCAACATCAAGCATGCCTGAACGAAGTAGGTTTGCGTCTCATCACATGTTCTCACGCATGTACAGTTCACACACAACTGTTTTCAACTGTTATTGCATTCGTCTGCCCTCCGGAAGCCGGATAAAGTCCTCGGAAGAAAGCTTGACACGCCCATTTGGCCCTCCGATTTTGCCGGTGCTTGAGGCGGCATTTGGCCACTAAACGCGAAGGCTTCTCCACACATGACATGTGGGCAGGTCATCCTTGGAAGATCCAAGGATCCTCTGGCTTCGAGAGGCCGTCTCGGAGAGAGGATCGTTCTTATTGAACAGAATTTGCTTTGACCGTGTCCAGACACACCGCTCGAAGCCAACTCGAACTACACCGGCATTGGGTCCTCCGTGAAATATCATCAGTCGGGCGGCAGCCGATGGCTCTGACCAGAAAACCTCTGGCAATGCGGAGGCCTATAGTTCATGAAAAACTGGGAGGGAGGTGGAAACTCCAAAGCCAACGCGGAGCTCCAGGCTTCCAGACTACTGAAAGGGCTTCCCACCTGAGAAGCGTGGCCGCTGAGCTTTCTGGTGGGCTGCGCTCGCCTTCGCCTTGGCTATGAGAGCTGAGCATGTCGGGCTCTGCGAAATCCGAGGCCCTGGCTGCCCTGCGGAACCTGCTGCACCCTGGCAAGGCAAAGCAGTCGATTTTCCTTTGCTCAGCGACTCGTCGGTTTGACACGGCCCCACCCACCTCAACCGTCGCGGCCGAGGATTCTCAGTGGCTCGGGTTGCCTCTATGTTCCTCGGCACACACTTGGGCTACACAGCGGATGAGACACGGATAGCAACCAATGCACCAGGATGTACCCAGGACTCAGGATGTACTCAGGCTTACACGCTATCATGTTCTCGCGACTGGCATCCATGGCTGTGCCTGAGCAAACAGGTGCGCTGGATGCACCGGGAATGTTCGGAAAGCACAGCTGACTGATAGGAAACCCACTACCTCCTCTAAGTAAAGCGCTGTGCATCTCAATGTGGGCTTGTCCTGCGAGGTACCTGCCATGATGAGGTGAATGCAGTCTGGCTCCACTTGGTGTTGGCTTCGACTTCGGGTTTTTTGAATTTTGCATGCTGCGAACTCGTTCAACGCATATCGTCTTTGCTTCACTGAAGCAGCATGCTGAAAGCATGGAACCGTGCAGCAAGAGCCCCATGTCGAACCGATCAGAAAGCTCCGGAGCACATGCCACTCCGAGGTTCTGACGCTCCAAGCAGCATACAAATAGGAGACAAGATCATGGTGATGCTCGCCTCGGCTGGGCTCATGTTACAAAATTTGTTTCACCAAAATCCGATACTCGAGGCTGCAAAAAGCAATCGCACGATTGACTCAGTGCAGTTCGACCCTTGCGATTTTGAAAGTTGTAAGCTCCGTGCTCCATTGTACATCCAGCCCCGCTTATCGTCAAAAAACGGCATGGTCTTGATAATTGTAGTGTACCTGCCGATTGCCATGCATGGACGGGCACTCTGTTTGGCCTTCTGGACAAGGTTAGCTGCCCAAGGCACGTGATTCGTAACTCGTTTTCTCGGCTCTCTCGGTCAACAGGTTCCACAGACACCTCGGGATTCGGCAAACGGCGGAGATCACTAGCTGTAAGGACCCTCGCCTCTGAGCGGCCGCCCACAGACGAGAGGAGAGGCCTTGCAGGAAGCTGCACCCAAACACCGACCTGCAACGTCGAGGATGCTGGCTGAGCCGCAGGCACCATGTCGAAGAACAGGCACAGCAAGCTGAGCATTGCATAAGCCTTGGGTGGACCGCAGGAACTGCCACGGCCAAGGGGAACGAAATAACATCTAGTTTCGGTATTCCAAGAGCTGTGGTTTCAGGAATCTAAGACCGCAGCCAAGGCATACCTGTCCAGAGGGATCCAGCATTGGAGAGAGTTCTAGTTGCGATCTCAGGTGATCAAGATGTTCACCGTGCCTGTGCATCTCTGCCATCCCATCGGTGCACATCATGAAAGCGAGGAACAGCATCATGGCTGGCACAGGATTGGTCGGAAAGCTAAACACCGGAACGCTGTGGACAGCCGAGATGGTGCATGTTAAATGTCGATAATGTATTCTGAAACTTAAATGGGACCTGCGCAAACCGAGTAAGGCTGCCTGTCAGCATGCCGCCGACCAGGTCAAAGGTGAAGAATTGTAGCAGGGCCGTGGCAGACAGAAGTGCCTGATCCACACAGACCCGATCTGGGGTTGGAGATCACACTGCAAGTGGCCTGAAGCGTGCTCCACCAGTACCTCTTCTCCAGCACGGCCTGCTTGGCAGGATGCGACCACCCAACACATCTGTTCAACTTAGAGGCAGGCGAGCCTGCGGGGGTGGACCCTGAGTCACAGGTACCGAGACGTCCTGTAGGAACATCATGGCCGTCTTGAAACCTGGACACCGGTCCCATTCAAATTGCACGTTCTAGGTGTCCACATGCCGAGTGAGAGTTCATTTCGTTAGTAGGTCAACGGCGGGCCGTAGAGCAGGCTCAGCCCACGCCATACGCGGTTCGCTGTCCATGGGATCTGCGGTTTCAGGCACTGGGGGCTGTTGCAACACTGGAGAGTTGCCACGCATTCCCACGGAAGCCTCTCAGAAGAGAACGGGCGGAGGGTTTCGCCCGCTGGACATACCAGAGCCGAAAGTAGCAAATGTGTACAGTTGAGTACCATTGGCAATCAGAGTCGGCCAACGCAAAAAAGCACCTTAGCAAGACCTCGCCAAAGCCTCCGCACGCCGATATTTCATCGCTGATGTAAATTCCGCTGGCAGCATTGCTTTTCTCCTGTACCCTGCATCCAGTAATGCTTCCCACTGCAAGCCTATGGCTCTACGAAGGCAGCATGTGACGCATGTGGCCTCATACGAGGGCAGGCTGGATAAAAGCTCGGGCTTGTCAGGAGTCTTGCCCATGCTTTGGGATGCTTTGGGCTGTTGGTTGGGGGCTTATCTGGGGCCTTGGGCCGGCCGAGAAAGCTTCTGCGCCCCAAAGAGCTGATCAGTGATGTCTGACCAGGTATGGCATCTCCTGGCTGCGAAATTTTGCGAAGGGACGTGGCGTTTCGGTCAAACGCGGCTGAGGGCACGGGAGAGATCGAGCCGGTGGTGGAAGCTGACAGGCGGTTGTCGTACCTTGTCTCCGTAGATCTGCTAAGCTTTTCAGGTTGACAAGGCCAACTCTCACTGAAAGCTTGCATTGCAGTCCCAGAAACTGAATCCGCTGTGCATTTCGCCAATCAGCTCCTGAGCTGGTGGTTGCGGGGATCGGGAGCTCTTTCGGCACTCTAACCCCGACATATCCCGACGGGGAACGCTTCAGCTCCGTCGACCACTTTGGGTCCACCGCTTTCCTCAGCACGAAGAGCTGGAAATCTTGTCACAGGCAGGGGCTGACTCTTGGGGGGCAGAAGTGTGATGGGTGTCTGTAAAACATCGTTGCTAATTACACACTCAGATTTCAAGAATTCTGCCTGCAGGGGCCACCACTGACGCTGCTCACACTGGCAGCTGGTGACTGATGGCATCCAAGGCTCTGAACCGGAATGCTGCATTGGGCCATGTATGTCGTGGTCCTAAGGTGACAGCAGAGTCTGCCACTGACCTGAAGCTGAGTTGCTTAGTACGACAAGACGGCGAAGCCAAGGAGAGACAGACAAACGCTGGTCGACCTGACGATTCATGAATCATCCAAGCTTCAGTTGAGACGGCATACCTGAAGCAACGGCCAGCCATCGTGGATATGGATCTAGCCTTCGCGCCTACAGTGGGTCTACCGGCTACCACGAATCAGCCTAGAAGCCCATGTTCAAAGCCGACCTGCGAAGGTGCGGGGCATAGTCGGGCAATGCCTTCACATGTGCAGGCCGAGGCCGAACAGGTTCCGAGTGCCCATCGCTAATGTTCATGACCGCTCAGGCATCTGACTGGACGATACGGCCGGCCTTGCTTCGCTGTCTCGGATTCGAGCCGTTCGGAAGCGCCTGCAAGAGCACGACAGAGAGACTGAGGCGGGGCAGCGCAGGATGTTCACAGCTTTTGCAATTTCCGGCTCCCAAGCCTCACCAGCGCGGTTCAGTGAAGGAAGCGATGAAGAGGTCTTCAATCTTGGGATCTGCGCCACGCAACGGACGTGAACAGACCGTGACACTTAGACCTCCTGTCGCGCCTCCAGGATCAAACTCCTGCGATCCTTGGTGCGCAGCTCCTCAACATGCTTCACCTCGATGGGACAAGTACCAAGCGCACAGTTACAAGATGCATCACGCAGTGCCCTCCTCTTTCTTGCCCTGTTCTGGCACTAAGTGTTCGGCACCAAGATGGCTGTCAACAAGAGGCCTTACGAGGGGCATTTCATTGCGGTACACACTGGGACTGATTGGCCGAAGCTCCTGAACACGCAAGACTGGACTGCGTACTTAGTAATCTCAGAAGGCAAAAACAAGCAATCAATAGCAATCAGAGAGATAACCAAAGAGCATATCATCCCCCCACGAGGGCAAGAGGCGACCAGATGATGAAGGGTTCGTCATTGGAGTCCAGAAGTGGCTCCGTTGCCGCAGCTGATGCAGCTGCAGGTCCTCTTGAGCTTTTGGAACCCTTTGTGTCAGAGTCACAGCCGTATTTTCTCTGTCAGGAATCAGGAACATTCGATTCATTGGAGTCCATGTGTTGCGCACTTGGCATCGATTTAGCCACAGGATGAAACAGTTGCCTCTGAGCTCACGATCTCGACTTGGACAGAATCCAGTCAAAGGCTATGGCAGCGGCTTTAATGAAACGTGAATGCTGAGCATGGTCCTCCGTCCGCAGCCCAAGACGAGGGCGGTCGGAGGGGGGCTGGGGTTGCAGCTCGACGACCCGTAAGGCCACCAAGGGCTTTCTCGCTCAGAGCATCCTAGAAATCACGTGAAATCATGAGCGTCTGCTGCTCTCCTGGCTCTTCGTGGTCTTCATGCACCATGTTACTGCCATGTTGCGATTGCCGCAAGTTGCTCGGAGCGGTCGCCCAGCCGGCTCAGCGTCTGCACAAGGCCCCGGCGCATCTCCTGAGCAAGAGCTGGGACGCTTGTGTCCGGATTTTAGATTTGGCATCAAATCTCCAGATTCCAGTTCTGCAGGTTTGCCTCCGCATCGAGTTTCCAGACTCCAAATTCCCAACTTCTAAGTTTGCGAATTCTTCCAAAATCTAAATCTAACCCTGGGCCCTGTGGACCCTGCACCTTGGGATCGGAATTTCTTTTAAGTCATAGTCATACTCGTATTGGACGTCCTTGTCATCCACCAGGACCTGCGCTGCGGCATCTGCCAGAGCATGCGCAGCGACCGCGGAGTCCATTGCTATGGCACTGCTATGGCTGGAGTCGATCTCTGCAGCAACTGATCGTGAGCTATTATGCTCCGGCTGCATGGCTGACATTCGCTGCGACAGAAGCAATTGACAACAGCTCTGTTGCAACTGGTACAGCCTGAGCCTAAGATCTTGCCCGTCATAGACGTGCTCTGCACGACCCGGCTTGACCATCAAATACTGGCAGAGCAGCTGGCGAAAGAAACGAGCACCATGTCCCTCGGGTTTTTGTCGCCTTGCACAGGCAACACGGCGGGTGCGTTCGAGAGAACGAGTGCTCAGGGCACAACGGAGCACACATTCGGCAACGTCGGCCCTGCGTAAAACCAGGTCGCATTTGGAGCGGTGTGCCTGGCATCCCTGTCTTAGAGCCGTTGATTCACAGAACTTTTGCAAGCTGCCGACAAGACAACGGTCCTCGCTGCATACTCACCTGTAACATCATGCAACACGACCTGTTCCGGAATCCATGAAATTTATTTTACAATGAGCCTGGGCACTCCGCTCTTCCTTCGGCCGATGCAAAATACGTGCACAGAATTTGCTTTTGAATGCGGGGACGTACAACGATCCCTGTCACTTTACGCGTACATGAAGCGACATCCGTCGATGCGTGAAACTTGTCGCTCACCTCCAGGAATTGGGCTTTCAACTCCTGCTAAACAAAACGGCTAGATCTGGTTGCCATTTGCACCTCTTTTCTTTGGATGCTTTACACATCTTCACCCTGACTACTCCTAGAGCTTTATATTCAACTTTATATTCAACATGCTCACTTCTTGGAGCCCGGTACGCTTCACTGTCATTCACCAGAAATTCACGCACACACTTTGGCTGTGCCACGGAACAAAGATGCGGTGGAACTGCCTAGGCGACTAGTGACTTAAGCTAAGCATACGTCATATTGTTGAGCGGCACGTGGCACAACCTGGTAGAAGCGCACCACACACACACACCATTTGGCAGGTGACACAATTCTGTACGGTCTGGAGAGGATTGGATCTCCCACTGACATCGTTACACTGGAAAATGAACTGAATATGATGTCAGTTGAGAGGGCCACCTCAGTGGAGGGTCGAACAGGTGCTGTCCTTATAGACCAACAGCAAACGGAAGTGCGACATTCGATGCATTACGGGAAGGAGCTTGCAATGGCAAGGGCTTGCCGAAATGTCCTCCTTACCCATTCATACTTCAGCCCTTCTGAATGACATGCATAACCGTGGAATGTCCTCCTCTGCTCTGCAAACCAAACATCTATAGCGAAGTCGGGCGACTGTCACGCTGTTTGGCCCTCTTTCTGTGATGAAGCCTGCTTGTTGGCTTCTCGTGAAACAGCTTGAAGCTCAAAGGAACCCAAGCAACCGGCTTAAAATGCGAGTGATGAGACACAAGCCTGCAGAGCAGCAGCGAGCGTTGGGGAAATCTGCGAAATAGACCCTGATGTATAATTCATACGCAAGCCGTTGAAAGGCCAGTGGTGCTGCGTGGCCAGCGATGCTTCAGGAGCATGGACAGCTTTCGCAGTCGCGTGCTTTGCTTGCAAAGCATGCCAGGCTGCCAAATGCAGATGACCTGCCTGCGCGAAGACCTGGAGACTCTGAAATGGTAACACAACGTAAGGCTTTGGTCCAGAATGAGTGGGAGCTCGTGGCAAGGCAGAGTCTCCTGTCCGGCAGGCAGGCGTACACCGAATTCCGCCTACAGACGCGACGGGGGACGGGACCAGGCCGAGGCCTGAGCCTGGCGCATCAAGAGCCGAGCCTCGAGACGCGGGAGACTCGGAGCACCTTTGAACCTCATCGCTGCCTCCCAAAAAGAAAGGAACACGGAGCGAGAAAAAAAAAAACCACCGAGGCCGAGGCAGCTCCTGCGCCCTCTGCTTGTAGAAGTCCCGCCAGTCCGACACAGTCGTCAACTCCCGGGCCTTCTTCGAGTGAAAAAGTTTCCCGAATTCCGGAAGACAGGCGAAAGGAACCTATTTTTTTACGTGTTCGTATCAAACTCAAAGCATATCACTGGCTTCCCCACTTCTGGCACAAGACCAAATTTGCCTTGCCATCCTTCTTGTCCTTCTTATCAACCAAAGCGGGCCTTGGATGACACTGTAAAGTCAGCCCGCATGTTTAGCCATGTTCTTGTCTGGACCTGCAGACATTTCTCTGCCGTTTTTCACGAGAACACAGGTCCCGGCAACTGCGGCATGGAGTTGCTCGGCTTGGAGAACATGGACTGCCTTGCGGGGGGTGACCGACAGGGAAGACCGCGGAGGCTCCTAGCCCTAGCCCTGCTTATCCGAGAGCTATGCAAGGGGACATTATGAAGGCCGTCTTGGCTGGACCAGAAACTTCAGACGCACAGGGCCTCGTGTCGCCAGGCTTGGGGCTGGGAGCCTCAAGCAGAAAGCTCAACTCTGGTGGCTCTGGTGGCTGGCACTCCCTTCAGCGATCGGCTCCGGTCAAAAGCCCAACTCCAAGCTGCAGTCGAGACTCAGCGGCCGGAAGCATGCCGGTGGACCCCGACTTGGAGAACTGGCAAATCAGAGTGTTGGTTGCAGCCAAGTCGTCATGCTAGTAACCTTGTGCACAGTGAAGTTTGCTGAGAAGTGTTTAGGGAATTGATCTCAGAAACCATCGTTGTTCGGCAATGCCTTTGACCACTGTAGGTGCCAGCGCATCCGTTAAAATCGTTAAAAGCTTGCGGAGGGGGTTTTGACTTCACCAAAAGGACAAAGAAAGGACAAAGCCTTCAACAAGTCTTTTCTCAAACTGCACGTAGGTGGACTCCGATAATTTGAGAAGTTCTTGCGACTTAGGGGAGGTGTCTCGTCCCATCCGGATGGCCTTGGGCTTGGGCGCCCGTCGCCTTTCCTGGGTCCTTAAGGCACGGGATGAGTGGACATCATCTCGGTGGACGGACGATGTACTGCGGCACGATCAAAGGCTCACTCCTGCTCATCGCACGCATGGTAAGACATGGTAAGACATGCACGCCTAGTGCCACTGTTCGATGTCAATAACCCGGGGTTGGCACCGGACAACACTCGCTTCAGGGCGCTAAGAACCCTGCAGCCGCCAAATATCACCCGATTTCATCGTGGACGCTCGCGCGTCCCTGGCACAGCATCTGTAACATCGCGCTGCACTGACGAGAAACCGTCGGATCCCCGTGCCCACAAGCTGTGGCTGGAAGCAAATCTGGCACCTCTTCGTACCGCTCCCGACGAATGGGAGCTGTGTTCTCCTGCGAGGCGTTAACCCAAAGGCGACGGCACCGGAACCCATCAAACACTTGGCCTCAGCACCACCATGGAAAGCCACTCTGCATAAACGAGGGCAGAGGCAAAAAAACGCACAATTTCCGACCCGTGCAGTCAGCTCATCGCGATGGATGTTGTGCTTGGAAATTGGAACCCTGCAGTGGCAATGATGCAGCGAACGCCTGCTACAGTCCGTACACATCAGCGAGTCAACCTGTTGAACTGTACCGGAACAGCCGAAAGTTGAGCATCGAGCGGCAGTGGAAGCACTGGGGTATATTTGGTGACACACACACACACGCACGCAGTCCTGACGGTATAGCAGACGCTCACTAACACTGCTTGCAATTCATGTCAGGTGTGCACCGACATGTCACTGCTGCATACTGCAAAACATGGAAACCTTGTGAACGCCGTGGACCATGCCCTCGTATGCCCTCACTAGGAAATATCCTTGGCCGCCGCGGGGACAAGGATAGGTGCAAGGAATGCACCTCAGCAAGGCTGTCGTGTGCTTCCCACAATTTATCCATCCTGAACTCTGAAGCCCTCTCTGCCTGCCTTGCCTGAGTCTGCGCTGCTCCAGGAGATCAACCAACGGTGAGATGCAGTCAAAATTTGGGAGACGACACTGTTTGCCGGAAGCGGTATCTCTGCATGATGCTTCCGATCGACTCGGGGTGTCAAGAGGTCGTGGGCAAGAAGGACAACTGGGAACCTCGCAGTAGAATCCTTACCGACCTTCTACCTCAACTTTGTCTATGCAGCGTCGGTTTGAAGCTCCTTTTGTTTGGTGCTTCTGCTTTCCCGGCTCAAACGCAACTCAATATTCGTCTCTGCCAAAAAGGGAACCAAAGGCCTGACACTGCATCAGAGAGATTGCACCGGAGCTGTATGAAAACGAGAGCCTGATTGCCATGTCTGACAAGAGGCACCACGACGATGCGGCATTTCTGAGGGTCGCACGACAGCCATATTTGGCTGAAAGTATGGACTGACCTCGTTCCAACACGAGCTGCAGCTGAACAAAAACCCATCAGCTTTGCAGTTTGGTGCTTGGGAAGTCCTAGCCTATGCCGCCCAATGCACTTGCTAGATGCTTTGAATTTCAGATTTGTAAATGTTGTCTTCCACATTCTTCCACCATAATGGATGGTAACACTTGCCGAACCCACGCTTGTGCTCAACGGGAAGTTGCGCACCCCTTTATGTCCCGCTCCGCAAACTTGCTTCGTTGGCGCCTGCAGCATGCGTCGCACCCCGAGAGCTACACGAACCAGGTCGTCAAGCATTTAGATGCTACAGGCTTTCCTGGGGGCTCAGATACGCTGTAGTTCCCTGTTGGCCAAAGCTCAAACTTGGGCGGCTGCGACAATCGCAAAGCGACTACTGCTCCGGATGACATTCACGAGACGAGCTCGGCCACCTCGGGCCAAATGTGCCAAAGGTGATCAGTCTGCCAGTTGAATGTGACATAATGACATGTTCCAGATTCCATGCGGTCTCAGAGTTCACATTCCCTTGCCATGAGCCCCCTGCCCACTTCCTCGATCTCGTGGCGCAACATGGCGAGCCCCTGCATTCGTGCAGTGCATGCAGTTGTCCCGTGTCGCCCTTACAACTCGAAGGCCGTCCGCCTGGATCGTGGCGGTGCCTTCCGGCTCCAACTCGGCCTTGACAACTCGAAAAATTCTGCGGAGTTGCCAGAAGGCTCCTCAACTCAGTTGACCCCGAATGCAACGAAAGCTTGAATACGTCGTCCATGAGTCCATGCTTGCTCGGGGCCCTGCCACTGGTTCCAGCGGCTCTTCCTCCAGGGTGGAGACAAGGATGCCCTGGCGAGGCGACAGCAAAAGGCCAAACAACACACTGCCGGAGCACTTGCAAAGAAGCTATCTGTTGCAGGGACTCAACTATTGACCAATGAGTCAGAGCCAAGGCTTCTGCGGGAATTAAATTGATTTTGTCGTGTGATGTTTTGTTTTGTTAGTGTGATAACGGCGGAAACCGCTCCTAGCAGCGTCGCTATGCGGTCTCTTGCATCTCCTTTAGCGGCCTGGGATGGCCGCGACGAGGTGACATCGGCATAATGTTTGGTAATCTTTTGGTTGTGTTTCAGTACTGGCAAACCATGCTGTGTGAAAACATTCGGCTCGGGATCTGCTCCCACACAAGTGGCAACAGGAACCGGCGTAGTCCTTGTAGCCGCCATGCAATGCATGAACGATAGAAACATTGATCTCAGCTTGTACTCTCCACCCACCGCCCAGATCCACCCAGCGCATCTGAGGACCGCCCCACAAACGCATTGACGGTACTGTCGAGCCATGTAAGCGCCATGTTGCGGGCTCTGGACATCGTCACACTTGGACTCTTTGCCAACAGTTGTCAAGTCAAGATCGTGGGGTGATTGTCTTCATCTCGGCATTCTTTGACATTGATGAACAGCTGACATCCACAAGAGTCGTTGAATGTCGGCAGCAGTTCTGTCTGCAAACTTACTGACGGAACCCGTGGATAGACTAGTAGAGGGCACTGCTGATGGACAACATGCCTCAGGGTTGAGAGTTTCATGCCATTTGTCCCGTCGACACAGGGGATCGCCGGGGTGCCAAATTTGGTATGCACCGTATACAGCAGGGAAAGATATTTCTAGATCACATAGTGTACATATAGACACAAAGCACATATAATGAATGGAAACATCCGTCGAACACAAACAACACCATCTGCACGCAAACCCCTCTCTCTCTCTATCGATCTGTCGATCTATCGATCTGTCTGTCTATCTGTCTCTGTGTGTGTGTATATATATATATATGTATGTATATATGTGTACTGTACCTGCTTATTTCCTTTACTTCCATCTGTATTTGCATTTGTCTCCTTATTTGTTTGTTTGGCTTCATTTGTACATCTTTACTTATCTATTGCGTAGTTGCTTCTATTTTCGTACATACATACACATACAAACATATTAGTTCGGCCTCATAGGTGCGCACCCGGCTCTTTGGGTCCTCAGGCTCTGCTCTGCACTACGCATCTACCCAACGGCCATGTTAGGCTCGAATTCCGCTGCCCACGGCCACGCTTCGGAAGACAAGGGGCATCTTCGACCAAAACGGGCTCTGAATCCTCAACATCCACCTTCGCGCAGCGATAGTCGTCACAGCAAGACATTCAGTGCATGCGCATCCTTCTCAAAACTGGCGGTTGGAACTGAGCGAGTGCAATAACGAAGTCCTGCAAACAAGAAAGCTGGGAACCTCTTTTTATCAATGCCGTGATGAATCTTCCACAGAAGACTCGGAGCACGTCGGCTGCACGTTCTGCACGGAACTGCGCAAGATCTGCAGCAGCGGAAGTCGTCGTAGCCTCCTTTGAGAGCTGGGGCTCCACCACCGCGGAGCGACCACTTGCAAAGCTTCGGGCTTGTTCGTGACTTGCTGGGCCAGTGAAGGACCCGAAGGACGGAGCACTCTCCGGCTCGACCGCGCCCTCCCACACGACAACCTGGTCACGGACCTCCTGGCAGATGCTCACTTCGCCGTCAGCTCTTCCTTGCAGATCTGCATCGGCAGCCGCAGCGTCCTGCCAGGCCTCATCGCAAAATCATTCAATATTCAATGGAGCAGTGGGCCCTCGCAAGAGCAGCCTTTGCCAACTTTGGGACGAGATGCTGGAAACCCAAAAGCCCAACCTCACCGAGAGCTCGCCGAAACCTTCAGGAAGCTCAGCGAAGCTTGGGCCCGTATTGGCCCGTAGTGGTATTCTGCAAGCAAGGTGCTGTGGCAGCTCAAGGTGGCTGCAATCTCATCTTGGACCACCTCGAGGGAGGGCGAGAATGGGCGAGACGGTGTTGCTGAGAACTCTCCAGTTCGCCTGCAGTGGCAAGCTGTCTGGTGGCTTGCCGCCGTTTATGTACAGGACGTAGAGCAGCGAGTCCCAGGACCTTTGGAATCTCAGGGAGACAGAAAATTCGCATGGCATCCTGCCACGGCGACCAGGTCGCTTGTTGTAGAAGCTGTAAAAGCGGGGGAAGCAGCGCACCAGCTGCAGGCCTTGACTCTCGTAGAGCGCCTTTGCCTGTCGCGAACGGGCCCAGGGCCCAGGGCGAAAAAGACACTTCACTTCGTTTCACTTCCTGACTCCCCAAAGGCTCTAAAGGCTCTGAGGGCGTGGCCTGCTGGTTGTAGCAGGCCACGTGTACCCAGATCGCCTGAACCTTGGCGAGGACGAGAACGCAGACACACAGACCAAGAGATCACCGACATGCCCTGCCTTGGGGAGCACTGCCTTGATCCGTTTGATGGATTGCTGCAGCAAAGCCTAGCAAAACCCCCCGCTTCAACGCAAGCGCAAGCATCCGCTGAGGATCTTTCCTGCGAGATGCATTTCAAGAGACACGGTTCTGTCAACAGGATCCAGGGTCTAAACTTCCTGGCTGAGCCTCTGATCCAACAATGCAGTATCTTGAATAAAAAGACGCCACTGACTCTGGACTCTGGCGGTCCAGTCGGCGGGCAGTCGACATACTACCGCCAAATTCCGGACATCTCTGCGACCGAACATCCAGCCTTGGCTAGGCCATGCCCCCGAGCGCCATCCACGACCCCCAGCGTCAGAATGTAGCCTCCAAATCGAGGACCGGGCCGTGATGCTTCGACTAATGTGACACTGGGTGACGGCTTGCCTTCGGCTGACTTCATCGCCCTATCAACATATTCAACATGGAACAGAAAGAACGATGGAAGTGGAATGCCATCGGCCCGAGTAGTTCTCTGCCTTCAGAGGCCTTCTAAGCGCCAGCACCCGCAATGAAAACTCGCGAAGCAACAACATCAATGCCCTTGTAGAGACCCCAGACCCTCAACTGCAGCTTCCGAGCCTGCGTAGCCCTCCATGCAGGACCGGAGACCACCTTTTGCAACAGTGTCAGTTTGGAAGGGGTCTGGCGGGATCCTGCAAAGAAGCTCGAGGGCCATGACAGGGCACGGACGGACACGAATCAGCCCAGCCCGAAAAGTTTCGGACACCCGACACCCGAGTGTCTCCACAGGGGGTCGTGGTTTTGAATACGGCATTTACAGGAAAACCCTGGATGCCAACACTGCGGACAACCTCTTACATAATCAACTGAAAGCCGGCTTCGCTGTGCATTTTCGATGGGCTACAGAAGCGAATTGCAAGCTTCATGCCAAAAGGAGAAGGGCCAGAGCGTCCATGCAGTTCATCCATTTCAGGGCACATGACCACCGGGGACCCCGCCGCAAACACATGCGCACGCCGAAGCGGTCAGAGGTTCCCACAAAAACCTATCCTGGCCCCGCGTGTTTACCCCGCCTCTTTGCTTGTTCGTGCTTTCTGCAAGTCGCTTTCAACGGCCTACTCCAAGTGACATCTTCGGGGTTGAATTCGTCGACACTCTTCACTTGTGGCCGGGGCGAGCCGGACGACACTAATCGTTTACAATCATGTACCAGGCAATCGTAGATGCCCAAACACCACGACGACCATGACGAAATTGGCGCCTGTGACAACTCGGACTACCAGGACCACCACTAGGACGACCGCAACAACCCATGGAGGAGACCACGAGAGGACCACAAGGAGACCCACAGAAGACCACCAGGAGACGACCAGAATGCTTTGCCCAGGTTCTGACCGGCTGTTGCGAGAGCGTACTGATATTTTGGTAGCACCCAAATTAAAGGATTCAACCAAACGTCTGGTCACGAATAATTACTCTTGGCATCGAACCTCAATCAGTATTTAGATCACCACGTCTATGCTGCCTCCACATAGTCTTCTTGTTGGATAATGTCTACCCGCTTCCTTGCTTCTGTCTACGTCTAGCCAGATCCCATATCGGGCAAATGTTTATAACAATTCAACACATGCCAGAAGACAACAAGAGTGTGAGTGACCAAACTGTAAAAAGCCGAAGCTAGTTGAGGGCAGTCGCCGCCCTTTACAGTTCGCGGGCGGGAAAAGAAAAATCGGAGCGGCCAATGCAACGCCCCGCCTCCGATGCTTTCATCCGCGCTCCGACACACAATGAGCTCGCATCAACCCGGCGTGCCCAAGCCGTGAAACAAGGATTGACTTGCCTTCCTCAAACCCGAAACCTGAAACCCTAAAAAACGTAAACGACGGCTTTGTCTTCTTCTGCCCATCTTACAATTGCTGCCAGATGCCCACCACGACTTGAACTCACCATAGTTCTGAAGATGTCCCGGGCATCAATCACACCGACGGTTCTCTTGCCACAAGATCATACTGAAGTCTACATGTCATTCTGTTCCCAAGGCTTTGCTGTCTCTATCAAAGAAGAAACTGTTCACGACACATGTTTCCGTTGGGTTTGCTGAAATGTTCCAACATGCGTTTGCCGGCAGAGCTCAAAAAGCTCGGTGCCAGGGCCCCGGTCCGCATGGTAGAAAACCCACGCGAAACCCCAACAGCAATGAGACATGTGTGCTTCTTCTCTTCCTTCCCCCCAAGAACGTGCCAAACACACATGCTCAGGCATTCCCTGTTTGGTTTCTGCATCTTTTCTGCCCTTCCCTAGCACACAACCAGCACACAGACCTCGGTCCGTTGAAGGTAAGAGCAACAGGACAATATCGGCAATGCGTTGCGGAAAACTGTGCACAGGGACCACAAGCTTCTGATGAGCTAGCTGGCAAGAGTGGAAACACGAGTCGCGAGAGTTCAATCAAAAGAAACTTGCTGAGAAGGAAACTACTTGAGTGGCTGAACAGGTGCACCAACGAGCCAGGGAACTGTGCAAGATTCAAGTTGTTCGGCACCACAAGAAGTCGAGGTTTAATTGAGAAAACTGAATCACAAGTTGTCTCCGAAGAAGATCCGGACACAAGTGTGATGTCTGGCCAGCCTTGCAGCACCGAGGTCATGTCGAATCGGGGCTCGGCAAAGGTCCTCACCATCGGATTAGGAATTGTCGATTTCGAGCAAAGGTCAGGAATGATGACTGCCTTTCCGAATCTCCCTGCATGGCAAGCCCGTCGTTCGAAAGGTGGCGGCACCAAGGAGGATGTCACCAGCAATCGCAGCAAGGCTCTGCACCGTGCGACTCTGGAAGACCTTCGATGTTTCTGTCTCTCGGACCGGTCGAAGTCACAGCAGCAAGACAACTACATCCGAAGCCTCGTCATAGAAGCTCGCAGGGTAGGCCACCTCGTTTCAAGCCGTGTCCCATCGGACATTAGCTTTCATTTCCTCTACTCCAATGTCGGTCTCTTTGAATACTCAGGTTTTGTAAGGGTATGGTTTAAGAGGCTGGGTTTCGGTTTAGGGCTCGGGGATTTGGGGCCGAGATTTTGGTGTTTACTTCTAGGTGCGTCGTCGTCTGACATCCCATGACTCCATCCGAGAGCCTCAAACCGCATCTCAACTTAGCGTCCGAGGCAAACGCCGCTTCAAGAAAGGGGGCTTCAACAGCCAAAAACGGATTGATTGGGCATACGACAGTACCATGCGGCCTTGAACCAACAAACAACCTGGGGCAGCCCTTTCGACAGTCGCTCACATTCACGCCGGGGAGTAGCGTCCAATGTGGCTGAGGCGGCGACAGGAAACCACTCGTGGTGAAGCTGCTCTAGCTCCTTGCGGTCCTCGAGAAGGTAAGCGGGATCCCTTGAGCCTCAGTCGCTCCCTGATCCCGGCCATGCCCGGCTCCTCCTTCTTCAAGGGGCGGAAGTGCACTGATGCCAGGCCACCCAGTCCCTCGAGTCCTCCGCTCTGCCTGGAGCACCAGAGGAGCACCAGAGGAGCGCCAGAGGAGTGCACAACCGGAAACGTCCCCGAAGCTGAAGAAGCGGCGAGAGTCAGACCCTGTGCAGACGAAACTTAGAAGACTCGGCAGATCTCGGCAGTGCCTCAACTTCTCATGTACAACGGCTCTCAGCGGCGGCGTGGCAGCAGCAGCGAGGCATTCCGGAGGGAAGGATGGTGATGCAGAGGCCATGAGACCCGCTGTGCTCACAACACGACTTGACCGAGGTGACGTGCTTTGCAACACTCCTTCTTTGATGTATCCGCAGCGGAGCAACCATCGTCTGATAGAACTCATCATGGCTTGAGAACTATATACAGCAGCAAATGCAACCCTGACGCCGGAGGCATCCGCTGCATGCGCCACACTATGCAAGACGGCCTCATGGTTCAAGCCCACGAAGGAATAGCCTGAGCAAGAGCCCACGGCAACAATGCATTCGCCCATCATTTGCCTTCGCTGTCCGACTCTGCGCATCACATCCGAGATCTGTAGGGTTCTATCTGCAACATGGCGCGAAGGCTGCAATACATGCAGAGACATGCATGGTCATGGAGCAATCAGCATGACAGCTCTCCTACGACCAGCATGAGCAACAACGCTAGAAAGCCAATAAGAAAGATAACGGTTCTCTTGCAGCTACAAAAACTGGCAAACTTGCAAGTCCCGCTAGCTGTCGTGATAGGTTGGCAGCTACCTCCATGTCCATAGGGATGCATGGCCTGTACAAACCACCTGAACTGTCGCAACCCCGACCCCCTCCCCGGACCTCCACATTCCGCTGACAAGAGCCATTAGCAGGCAAGCACGCGAAAAAAAAGCTCCATGTCAAGTTGCCGCTTTTCCGAGGGGCCGGCTAAAACGACCATCGTCAGTAATCTGAAGAGCCGCAAACTTGTCCTGTCGCGACTTCGCGCACGAGCTGGTGAGCCATCAAGCAGTTTGACTCGGCATAACCGGTCCCGAGGATCCAGGAAACCAAACTGCCGTATTGTGAGCCGACCCTCCCCCTCCTGAAAGCGCATTGCCCGCCCGAAGAAGGGAAAGGGCGCCACATGACCTTGACATATGTTGCGAGCCCATTCGCAAAGGACTGGGACTGCTTACTGACAGGCCACAAGTAAATCGATCTGTGGCAGACTCAGAGGGTCCACGTGTGCAGCGGAGGAGCGAAGCTTCTCCTTCTCGATATCCGCGCGCAAATTCCAAAGTTCCTAGCAGGGGCGCAGCCACCGAATTGCGCGAGACAAAAGCATGCACTCTCCAATTCCGCGAATCTCAAACTGCCCAGTATACTCGGAGACATGTCTCATCAGGTCCTTTCTGTTGGCAAGCTCATTGGCCCTCAAGGCAGCCTGCAAAACCAAGACTGAAGCTGCCTACGGAAGAACTTTCTACGGCCTGGGACTCTGTAAATGCCAGTGTCGGCGCGCTGGCGCTGAGGGCCTCTCGGGGTGACTCGCTCTGAGGCCAAAGACGATCGATTCTAGGCTAAGACCCCTGCCAAGGATCGGCTGTGGTCAGCTGCACTACCTCGGTGCAAACGCGCTGTCGCTGTCAACAGCGAGGTTGCCACGAAGACGATGGGGCGGAGTAAGCACTCACCAGTCGCATCTCAGCCCCTCGTCTTGTCTCGGCTGACGACCGGACATCCATTCTGCCAAGCAGCGGGTCTCTGGAACATAGTGTTAAAATGCACAGAGATCGGCTTTGGTGATTCGTGGAGAAGTCTAGAAGCACCGAACCGAGCTCTGCATATCGGGTCCATCATACACCAGCTCGAGAAGATTCCGCCACCTTCCGTAGCGCTGCAGGGCACTTGGCCCTTCTTGGCTTGCACTTGCCAGCAGAGCTGTCCGCGGAGCGATATCGCTACGACGCAAGGCAGTCAAACCAAACGAACGCGTTTGAGAGCCTGAGGGAAATGTCCGAAGATTGTCAGTCGTACGACTTGTTCCATAACACTCACGATGACTTTCCCTGGCCTGCTCAAAGGCACCCAGACCTTCGATTGCCTTGACGTGCTTGGAACAGCTAAGAGTCCCAGTAGGAAAATGGAAGATCTAGAACCCGCTTGCAAATCGAAGGAGTACTTGGCTCAAGCAAAAGGCCGCAGAAGAACCAGACGCTTGCCTGTACAAAAGGGCCGGTCCCACACCGGACTCTTCGGCGCAACGTCGTCCGACGCGTTTTCGCCACAACGGGCTTGGAATGGCTTGGAACTTGGTCTCACCTCCAACGGGGTTGAACAGTGACCTCTCACTCATCTCCTGAGAGCACAATAGGTTAGCATGGTGTGAAGGCTTAGCCAAAGATGAGCTGTGTCACAAAATGTCGCATCACGCGAGCCGGTCACTGAAGTCTAGACAGGACATCGCTGAGAGCCTGGAGCAGCACGGGGAGGGGCCAACTAAGGCCCTACACATGCTTTCGCCCGAGCGTCAACCCTTCGGCCGAAACTCTCCCAATGCCATACTCCTCTGTTGGCCAAGCTTGTCCTGATTAGAATTTTGCATGCAGTTAGTCGGTCTGAGCCTGAGCGGCGCAGTTCTTCCTTCCCTGACCTATGTAAAAACCTGCTGCGGTGTCACCCAAACCCAAGTCTGCACGGCCGCAGCTCATGGATCTCCGACGTCGGGTCCCACGAGATGAGTGGCGCAAATAAATGCCCTCTTGGGCTTGTCAAACTAGCTCGTTTGTTAGCAGAAGCATTGCGCCGTCTCACCTCCGAGGGTTCGAGACTGTAAAGCCACATGGTGAAACAGGTGTTCCAGCCGGCCGGCAGTGACAAGAAAACACATGCAGAGCTTCCCCTCATTCGTTCCGAAGGCTCTTCAATCGTCTACGAAACAGTATGGCTGCCGTGGTTGACACACCTGTCTCCCCCTACAGAGAGGGTTGACCAGATCATAAACTCAAAGGACAGGTGGAATAACATACAACATCATACAACTCTTGTTTAAATGTGCGTTTGCAATGTTGTTGCGATTGGTCAGTACTCCGGCGGGTAAGGCATCTCCGCCAAAAGGCGATCATCAGTTGGACGCCACTTCGTCGTCACCTGCAGCGACTGGCAGCTCGGGAAGATCCATGCGGCTTCGTGTAGTGCTTACAAGACTCTTAGACCGCACTGGAGCCATGCGAAGCCCAGAGGAAGATTTGAGCGAAGCTGCGAGCCTACTCTGCACCCTCCTCGCCAGCAATGAGGCCCAAATCCTGACACTTATGCACAACATTGCGAGAAGAGACGCGCTTAGCCCTCCGTCCTCCAAGAGACGATGGCCATGCCTAGGGTGCAAGGCGACGCAAGGAAGCAACAGGCAACCATCCAGGCCCGAAAGGAATCCGATCCCTTGTTTGCCTGTAGCGCTCCAGCTCCTTCCGTTGCTTCCAGAGCTCATGCCTGGGGCATGATGGGCAAGAACATCTGCTTCATCTCTGCCCGTACCAGAGGCCGAAATCCAGTCAAGGAGCATTGTCGCATCCTTGTCGATCTGGCGATCTTCCAAGGACAGGATCGCCTGGCACGAACAAAGGGCGCAGGTTCCCAGAGCCTTGTGGCTAGGGTAAGCTTTCAGACTACTTTGGTTGTTCAGCTTTGCCTTCGCGACATAGCAGCCATACTGCGTGTATGCCAGCCTTGCACAAGATGCGAGCTCTCGGAAACCAGCTCTCCTGCCTTCGAGGCCCGAAACGAACATGAAAGCCCAGCTGCTCCACAAGAGACTTCGGAGAGCCGAGCCGGGCAATCAGCCTTAGATCATGTTAGGTCTTAGATCTCCGAAACCCCAACGCCTGAGGACTCTCCGACTAAGTGCTTCTAGTGAGCGTGTACCTGTCGTCCGCGCTGCAGTAGCAAAGGGCCTTCTCAATGAGGTAGCTGGAGTTCTTGTGCGTAGCCTGAGCAGTTGAGCCCGCTGGGGTAATTGCTAAAACTGCAGGGTTTGCCGCGGTACTAAAGAAGGGCTGTCCAAGTTGCAAATTTCATCGGGTCCCCGTTCAGGGCCAGTGCAATAATCTCCTTTAGGATGCTGTGTCTGAACCTACTCTGCGCGAAAGGATTGGGACTCCATGGATGGCGTGGAGCCAGCATCGTACGTGACATGAGGTTCCAGGGCTCAGATTTGGCTATGCACTGTCAGATTCATGATTCTGATTTGAAAGATTCGTTGGTTCTATGCCATGGTTGCTCTGCGCTGCTTTTGTTGAAGGCTTGGCGAAGACAGGAGAAAAAAGCTCAACAGAAGCATAGCAAGACATGGGTCCAACGAGAAAGCATTTCTACCAGAACTTCTTGATCTTCTGCTGCATGAACACGAATGTGTGTACCCGAGGCAGAAAATATCCAAGGCTGTCAACATCCTGACCATCCCATGCAGAAAACACCACCACGACCAAGATTTACGGTGCTCCTCAATTGTCGCGGCGGCATTGCAAAAAGCATAAGAATCACGTGGACCAGTACACATCCAGATTCATCTATGTCGCTCTTTCTATGCAAATCGCCCTCATTGGACTGCCCAAATTCCATGTTTTTCGACGACACGAAGGCTGCATTGCTTATGCCCGTGGCAAGCTCCATTGCTTCCACCTCGCACACCCCAGCAGTTCGCATCATGTTTCCTGTTGTGCCTTGTGCGAAGGAGCAGGAAGAAATGTGAAGCACTTGCATGAACTTACCTCATCCCATCAACATTATGACTTTATGATGACATTGACAGAGCATCAGCTTCATGTTCCCACCCATGTTCATGTTATACTGAAGCTAATGCTGACAAGAGGTCAGTTGTGTTTTCGTTCGAGAAAACAGTCGCAAGAGCTCAGCATGTTTGTTGATTCTCTGATGCTTTTTTCTGAATCGTCCCGCCGCGTCTGCTGCTGGTTGCTGGCTCATTAGCGTTTGATGCAGGATCATGGCTGCTGATTCCGTCAAATCCCAGATGAGGGATGTAGTGGATACAGCCAATAACAGTGTCTACAGGTGCATCCAAAGTGAAGTCCTTGTGCTTGTCCAGTCCATGCTCCAGTACCTGAGTACTAGATAGCTGTAAGGAGACAGACGCATCGTCTCGATGGCCATGAAATGATGCACTTCCATCCTCCTTCAATTCGTGGCAGGTTGCGGACTGGATCACATGGTGCGCGAAACTGTGACAACACCTCAGAAGGTTGCATGGATGCAGCTCGTCTTCTCTGCTGTAGGACTCGTGTTGTGCTTCTCAGAGCACAAGAATGCAGCCTCGGCACAAAGGGCCTGCTTCCTGCAGCAGCTCGTCCACGAGCTCCGAGGTGCGAGCACTCGAACCACAGAACTCCTTGGGCCCACATTGCCGTCGCTGATGCCATCTGGCATGGACCGCACCACCACAAGCTGCCGCCAGGTGGCCAACAAGCGACATAGGATCCGGCAAGCAAAACGGTGTTTCGCAACCTTTGCAGACATGTCCATCACAAAACGTGGACATTTGCCAGGCCACAATGCACACATCTCGCCTGGAAGTTCAGTGTGGCCTATGTAGCATGCAGAGCCTATCTGTAGAGGCTTGCTTGAGTTCACGGGCCATCCCGTTCGACGTTATTCACCAAAGACGGTCGCAAGCGAGACATGGACGAAATACCGAGACTTTTTGCTGCACGAAGCAGCCCGGCTGCACTGCTGCACCCATTTCACCGACTTCCTGCAGAAAAGCAGCTCGCACCACATGGCCTTGAAGATCTCGTGCAACAAAGTCGCTGGAGGCCCTGGTGGAGCGGTGAACGTGACGGCAGGAGCGTCTCGGGAAGTTTCGGGGGGGAGAAGAGCTGCGAGCCGCTGCGAGCCGTGGCCACAGGGCCGCGGCTCTCTTCGCCAAGGCGCACGGAAAGCTGGGACACGATCTTTTGCACAACCTCCGACGAAGGACCGCAAGCGGGAGCCGAGACAGGAGGGAAAGCAGCTAGAGATTCTGGGGGGTGCGTAGCGGCTAGCGTCAGTCTCAATGCATTCCAAGAGGCATAATTGCCGTGAGGGCACATTACGGCCTCCAAGATGTGACCTTCCAGCTCCTGAGCTTGGCAGCTGCTGTGAAGTGACTGTGTGCCGAGGATGCCCGCTCCTTGGCGACTTCGTAAGCATCACGCTGACCAGCCATTTCGAGAACCTCCGCTGAAGGAGACACTGACATCTTCGTGCATCTGCTCCAGGATGGCCTGTTGAACTAGCCGACAACCGTGAGCATCTCGCGAGAGCGACCAAACCTCAGTGTCGGGGCTGGGAGCATGGTGAGAGCTTCTCGAAAGGTCGCGGTGCCTGTCCACGAAGGCGTCGAATGATGTCTCGGACATCTCCGCCTCATACATTTGCACAAAGCAATGCAGAAGGGAAGTCCCGCCAAAGGTGCCGACAACTATCGCCGTCTCCAATAATCAAGCATCAAGCGACTATGGACTGATGCCAGAGTCTTCCCGACATATGTTACTAGTTTACTAGCCTAGCGGCTTGTCTGCTGAACACATGCCTAGACTTGTGCTAAACCCTCCTCAAGCTCGTTTCTTCCAAGGCACTGCCGTTCTGCAGTTGCTCCCGGAGTTGCTCGCAGTGCTCGGGAAATATCTGGGAAGCAAGCCGCAATCACTGCTTGCAAGAAACGTTTGCTACATCTACGGAACTGAATATCTCACACTTCTCAATATGCTGCATGACTTGCATCCCCGATGATGCTTGTTCGGAAGAACTGTCAGAGATGCGAAGGTGGTGCTGCTCCGTGCAGCCCGGTTGCGGTACCGGGGAGGGCGAGGTCGGCCTGATTGGGCTCTCCGCCATGTCATCATGCGTTCAAGTAACGTCACACGTCGGTTTGCAGAATTGTCTACCGAGCTGAGAAAATGACATCAAAGCCGTGCACTTGTCCGCAGCAGACGTGGCCTCGCGCTGAGCGCGCTCAGCGGCGCGCTTCCGGCGGAGGCGGCGAGCTGCGCTGGCACTGAGGCGAGACCTTCGAAAAACTGCTCTCTCGAGGCCCTCGAGGCTTTCCAGGCCCGGTGACGCGCCTCTGCTCCTCTGTTCGATCCACTTCGCCTTCGTCACTGCGGTCCTTAGTCGCCATCTGTCGGCTTCTGGGCCACGAATCCGCCTCTGAAAACGCCCTCTCTGTTCGGACGAAGTTGCCGGAGGGACCTCTGTGCTTCGCGGCGTCGGGAATGCTGTGCCCCCACAAGCATCTGCTGGCACCTGACAAGAACTCCGAACCTGTCTAATTCTGCCTGCAAAAGCGCAGGACGAAGGGAACAAGCTTCCGAGCTTCTGAACTGTGATCAACAATGGTACAGCATCCGCCTCCAACCGGGATGTTGGCTCTGTGACCACTTCTGTATCCGGAGGTGCCTCCCGGAGATATGCTGTCACTTGCACGCAGAGTCTCTGTCGATAGAACGTCGATCATAGCTGCCAACACTTCCAACAACGAGGATGATGAAAAACAGCTTTCTGAAGCGCATGAAAGGCACCGGTGGTTCGGGTGTTCTCTCTGGTGCTTTGACCGCCCTCAGCCGTCGCTCGGGCTGTGAACTCTGCCATTAGACCATGTGCGGTACAACTTGAATGAGGACCATACAAGCACCCACCACCTTCTAGCAACCCACGGCAGAAACATCCAAAGCTCTTGCTTTGTTTGCCAAGCTTCATCATTTGCAGCTGCTGATGCTGCAACTCCGGAGACACCTGAAGCTTGGGAAGCTTGGGATTCCTTGCGTTTTAGAAGCCCCCAGAGAGAGACGCAGTCCGAACCCTGGAGGACCTGAAACTGTGCCGCTGCAGGACAAGCCTTAGCAGCGATTCACACATCGTGGCAGCTCCGTGCATCCCCATGGCTGCTCCAAAAGAAGTCTCCCAGCACATCTCAGCTCCCAACGTGAGAAGGCTGTAGGGACTGCATCTGCTGCATTGCCCATGGTCCTGGCAACCTCGGAACAGATCCCCTCGCCTTGCCTCCCACAAATCCCAACCACCTGTGGGCTTCCCACGCTGCTTTGGCACATGCAGGCTGGAAGACCGGATGTGGAGCCAGGCTGTGGTCCTGCCATTTCGGAAATCCACAAACACCTCGCAAAGCTCACAGAGCTCCGTGCCTGGTAGAAGCCCGCCATCTGCTCCTGCACAAGATCCGCTCCCGTATCCCGATGTGCAGAAGCACACAGAGGCAGACTGTATCAAAGTGGTGAAGCCGACTGAATCCGCCTGGGGCTGGTAGACTTGCTGGCCCCACCAGCCACCTTGATACCTGAATTGCACGCATGGGCCGCATGGGGGTGTGTTGTTCTCTCGGCAGTGCCTCCTAACAGGAAGAGCCCTCAAGCAAGACTCTGGAGTAGCTCTGGTGTGCGACTGAGCGGCTCGGGCATCGGGGCCATCCCTGAGGAAGGACCAAACAAAAGCGGTGGCTTATCTTACTCGAAGTAGGTTTCCCTTACTCTGCGCCGCCTCCGGCATCACCCTGGAGGCCGTAGTTGGGCATCAGCCGGTCCTCATGCCCACTTCCGTGGCAAGCACCAAACGGATCAGTTCCACATCCGACTCTACTTATCTCTCAGTTGGGGTTGGAGACGCACTCGTTCGACTGAATTTCGCGTCAAGAATCTGCAGGCACCATAATGACCACCTGCTGCTGCTGCTGCTGTGGCTGCTGCTGCGGGTGCCACCCCTCAGAGGCACTCAGTTGCACACTCGGTGCACCCTCTCTGTGCACCACATGCATGAAAAGATTAGGACCGGAGCATCCTGCCCGGGCTGCTGTCGCTGCATCCACATCCTCAGAGGTCGTCCCACTTGAGACCCAAAGAAGCCACAACGCCGGTGCACAGGTGTAGCCAAGCAGCTGCTCCTGACTCATCTCTGGCGGAGGCACCATTCTTTCCTCAATGCGAGTAAATATGCAAAGAACAACACACCCGGGCACATCCTCCTGATCCTCTGAGAAAGGCCACATGCAGCAAGGCATCGACGACTTTCTGCCGCAAAAGCTGTTCCTAACTACGCAATTCGGGAAATTTTGTGAAGCTGGAGCCATACAGCCGAGGAAGTTGGACTCTTCAAAGCCCTGTTGTGACCATGCGCCCCTCCCCGCTTCGACCTCGAAGCTTCGAGCAAGCGGGACTTGAGAAGACAACTCCAAACACTCCCAGTCTCTCAGCATGGGCGAGCTTCGCACTACTCGGTCGCAGAAGCGTGGCAGGGCTCGGGGGCGGTGGCCAGTCCAGGCTCGCCTCGCGAGGCCAAGAAGACTCAACAAAGCATTTGCTCGCCAGCTGCGTTGCGTTTTGGGTGCCGGGCGAGCGTCGCGCGAACGGACTTTCCCACGGACGGCGGCGGCTGCCTCGTGGCACAACCGGATGCATTCTGAGTGGTGCTTCAGGGGGCCGGTCATAGGGGGAGGTCCTCGAAATATTGCCTACATTGCTCCGCAGTGGGAGGCGGACGTTAAATGCAAGCCGGGTCCGCAGCCCGGTCGGACGCAACCTTTCCTTAAGGGCACGGGGGAGTGGGGCCCACAATTGGAGGGTTTTGCCCCGAACCCTGAGTCCCGAAACCTGAACCTGAACCCAGAAACCCCAAACCCAGAAACCCAGAAACCTTAACCCCTAAGCCCGCCCAGAAACCCTGAACCCAGAAACATCCGGAAACCCTAAACTCAGAAACTGAACCTAGAAACCCTAAACCCAGAAACACCCAGAAACCCCTAAACCCTTAAACTCTGAACCTAGAAACTAGAAACCTTAAATCCAAAAAAAACCTAATCCCACAAACCCTAGACCATAAACCCCCTCTTGAAAACATGCCGCAAACAACGCACGACGTAACAAACCCTCCTGGAACAAATTCTCTACGGCACCCCTCATGGTGCAATTGCTGCGGCCAAAAATGGGCACTCGGAGCCGCACTTGGAGGCAGAGTCCTGGCTGTGTCCTGTCGAAGACGACCCTGCATCCTGCAATGTGCCGTGCGCCGGACGCGGGGGGAGGCCTGGCTCTGCCCTCGTACCCTCGCCGTTCGCCACCGACCTTCCAGAAAAACGTGACCGTCAAAGACAGGGGAGCCAAGTTCTCTGCAACTCAGCATGGAGTCGGTCGCGGTCTGGGCCCGGGGCATGTCTGAGACCCGGATCACTGCGGCTGCCACCTGCTGCAGATCGGAAGAATCTGAATGAGTAGGCTCGAAAACCACATCATGCCGCTTTCCGTCATTTTGGAACTCAGGTCTCGCCAGCGCTGACCGTTTACTCTAGCACTGTCTGAACTCCATCTACGATCCACCCATGCGAGCATCCACTTTCGATCGTAGCATGGATGTAGCTGTAGCATTTCGAAGGCCTAGCTTCAGCGGACTTTGCCGACTGTCACATCTTCCGGAAATCGAACTTGTTTCCCAGAAAGTCGTCTGTCAGTATGCTGTTCCTTCAAAAGTTGTCGGGAGTTCCTCGGGCGTCTACGATCCTTCGTTCCTCTCGCGCTTCTTGGCCCCGTCCTTCGCTAGCTTCGTAGATGCTTACCAAAGCAAAGAAGAATGCAAGGCCCCGTCTCTGTGCCTCGCGGTCATGCGCTGCTGAAGGGCGGGGCCTGACAGTTTGCATCCTCTGTCGCCCATGTTCTTGTGCCCTCGCTCCGTGACATGGAAGAGTTGACTCTGCTTCAGCGAGTAGTATGGACCTCCACTCTCTGCAGTGGCAGTGACGCCCCTGCCTGCAGCTGGCTACGGCAGAATGCCGCCCTCACCCGTAAAATCCTAGCAACTGTGAGCCACGCAAGGCAGGCCGAAACAATCAAGGGCTTGCTGAGTCTCACAGCTGCTCCGGCTGTATAGATTGAAGAAGCCTTGCAAAAAGCAAAGCCACCTTGTTGATAGCTCCACGCAGGTCGCTCCACGCAGAACTTGATATAGCGAGGCAAAGAGAGAGCTCTTGCCCCCCGTCACCTCCACTACTTCGAGCATGAATTCTGCCTGCACCATTTCGGTTATTTGAGGCAGTCTAGACCTCGCGCAGGACTCGCCAGTGTGCTTTTGCGTGCTTTTGCACATCCTTGCGACGACAAGGGCAGGTCTAGAAGCTGCCTTGGGACGTTAACACGGAAACCCCGCAACCCAGAGTTCGTGCTTCCATTCGTCACTTACGTCTGCGGAAGCCGGGTTTCGGCCAAGGGCTTCGGAGGCCGGAGGCCGCCGGAGGCCGCCAGGCTCATGCACTCCATCGTGCACTGCTACATGACACCTTCGCCGCAGCCCGGCGGAGGGCGGATCAATCCACCTTGATCGACCCATAGATGGTCCTGCAAGCAAGGGCCGGAGGTCATGCGCCCAAGCTGCACGCAGCTCTCTCTCTCTTTTCTTTCGTCAGGGTTGTGGGCAGGGGAAGTTCCCTCTCTCTCTCTCTCTCTCTCTCTTGCTTGCTTGCTTGCTAGGGGTGTGGAGTGCACGCACTCCTGACCCGAGGGCCTACCCCCATGGTTCGCGTCGGTTCGTCCTCTAGGCCCCTTTCGGGGTAACGCTCTTTGCTTTGCTTTGGGGTTAGGACTACGGGTCACGCTCTCTCTCTCGCTCTCTCTCTCTCTCTTTTTTTTCTTTCGTTAGGGCTGTGGGCTCTCTCTCTCTCTCTCTCTCTTCGGGGGAAAGGGAGAAGGGCGGTCCAACCCCCCCCCCTGCGCGCGAGCGCACACCCGCAGTCCTTGGGGCGTCTTTGCTCCTCCTACGGTTTCCCCATGGGAGGCTCGGCTTTACAAAGGAAAAACCCCGATGAATGACTGTATTGTCAGTGTGTCCAGGGGCGCAGCAACTAAACAACAAAGACTAAACGTAAGGCCGCGACCAAAGCCAGAGAGAGAGCTCTCTTTCTCTCTTTCTTTCTGCTCGGCCTGACGAAGAAGAAGGAGGAGATCCTGGAGCGCGCGAAGCACGGTTGAGGGGAAGGCGTTTTTGATGTTTACGGTGTTTGTGCACCCAAAAACTCCCGGTCTTTTTCTGCGTTTCACGAGAGCAGTGCAGCTGCCAGGGCCCAAATGGCCCTGGGACCAAGGCCAAGGCCGGGGCCTCTGCAGCCAGACTTCCCCCCTTTCTCCTCCGAGGGCTGAGAGGATGAATTGACCTCTGTGCTGTTGGGCTCTGCGGTGCTGTTGACTATCGGAGTCGATGTCTCAAGCTGAGGAGATGAAACTGGAGCCTCGTCCGTTGTACTGCCAACCACTGAGGATGAAGCTGCAGGACTCGAGGTGCCTTCAGCAGACGAGGCAACCTGAGTAGACGAGGTTGCACCCTCATTCTCTGTGCTGCTGACCATTGCGGTCGACGTCGCGACTTCACTCGCAGACGTACTCAGCATCTCTGTCGCCGTAGCCGAGGTCGTGGAGTCTGTGACCATGGCTGTGGTGCTCGTCGTGGACTCCGTCGAAGACTCCGTCGAAGCAGGAGCTGAGCTGGTAGTCAGATCGTCGGGGACCGACGTGGTTCTGCTCTCCGAAATCGTCGTTGCTGCCATGACAGTGAGGGTCGTCGTGACTGGTGCACTCTTCTCGGTGGTTCCCACTGTATCAGTAGTATCGGTTGAAGTGACGGTCGAAACTTGCTCTGATGTGGAAGGCACGAGTGTAGTAGTATTGGCCTGCACAACCGTGGTGACTGCTCCTGCCATGACAGTGAGGGTCGAGGATGTGCTTGCTGCTCCCGTCTCACTGGTTTGCACTGCCTCGGTCGACGTGACAACCGATGCTTGCTCTGATGTGGACTGCATGATTAATGTTGTTGATGTAGCATTGGCCGCCTCATGGGGTTGCATCACCAGTTCTCGGTGATCGACATGTGACTGCAGAAGAGACGAACTTTGACTGGGACCTAGCCGCTCACATGTTCCTGAACAGCTAGTTGATGCTGTGGCGGCACCCAGAATAATGCCTAAGAAGCAGAGGGCGATCGCATCATGCATCAGCGCGTCGGGGCTTGCCAGGCAAGCCCAGGGCGGTAACGGCTGTGAAAAGTGCACGACACCCGGGCGCTTCCCGGGCTTGGTCCGAACGCAAAAGCACCGGGCAGCTGTGCAGTGGACAAGTTTGTTTGGACCTATTCTGGTCCGACTCTATGACACCATGGGTTCAGACTCAAGACGTGTCCGGCAGAAAGGAATTCTGTCACTTAAGGGTAGCAAAGCATCAAGCGAACATGTCCAAGTCGCGGACAGGCCAATAGAACCTGTCAGCAGCCCGAAGAGGAGCGACATAATGGCCATGTATCCGAAGTACAGAAGCGTCGACACCTGGCACGGTTTCTATGAACATCGCATTCTCACCACTACTACTACTACTACTACTACTACTACTAATACCACCACTACCACTACCACGACCACCACCACCACCACCACACCACCAAAAACCACTACCACTACCACTACCACTACCACTACCACTACCACTACTACTACCACTACTACTACTACTACTACTACTACTACTAAGGGTCTCGGCTGGAAGGAAATAGCGTTGCAGGTAGACGGTCCCTTTGCGTGATGGGAATTTCGTTGCTCACTGTCTTTCTTATCTGGATACAACTGCAACAGCTACGGCATATCACGACACATACCAGCCAGAGTGGGTCCCAAGTCCCACTGCGGTCTATCCTCATGGAAGCACAATCAACAGGAGGAAGGCCCGCTGACCCGAGGGTTGGATCAGTGCCCACAGCTGATCCGAGAGCTCCTTTAGGGGCGAAACTTTCTGGAAAGGACAGAAGACCAGTTCATTTTTCCTGGATGCGCAAGCGCGCCTACAAGCGCGCCTGCAGGCGAGCGGCGACAAGTCGGGACGCTGGAACTATGTACAGAGGACACTGGTGCTCCTTAGAGGAGCTTCAGGGCAGATCCATTTCAGGACCCCAGCAGTCTCAGCACACTGGTGCTACCAGCCGAATCCCTAGGGCGTCCCAGTGTCAGCAGTCCAAACAACGACTGCGCGTAATGACGTACAACGTGGGGGGGATGACCATGACAGTGTACGACACGCTTCGGCGCTGGTTGCAGAATAATCAAGAGGTGGATGTGCTGCTGCTCCAAGAGATCCACTGGAGCTTAGGCCAAGAAGAGGCCTCCTGGGCCATCCCCGGATGGCTTTTTATTATCTCACCGGATCCGGGCGCGCGACACAGCGGCGTGGGGGTGGTCATTTCACGACGTATTGCCAGCGCGCACACACTCTCCTTCTGCACGTGGCTGCCAGGTCGGATACTACAAGTTCGTTGCGAAGCCAAGCAGGCCAACCTTGACATCATCTGTGCCTATCAGTGGGTACGCAAGGACAGCGCAGCCAGGGACCCGGAACAGCTTCGCAGCAAGTTCTGGTCGGTTCTTGGTGGTCTCCTGGGGGGCCTGCCACGGCGCAACATGTTGGTGTTGGGAGGCGACTTCAATTCCACGGTAGCTTCGTTGCCTGGATTGATTGGCAGAGGTTTACTCCCCCACCCCACCCGAAAGCCTGAGTCTGAGTTTCTTACTGTGTTGGAAGAACATAAGCTTTGCTTGTTGAACACTTGGAGTAAAGCCAAGCCTGCTGTTTGTGCCACATTTCGGAATGGCGCGGTAGTCTCGCAAATTGACTTTGTTGCAGTGCGGCGTCGAAACGCCGACTCTTTGGCGAGACGGGCCAGGCCGACCTCGCTGGACCTTGCGCCGGGCCGAGAAGGTCCCAAGCACAGGGCGGTTGCTGCCACTATTCCCATAGTGCCGGGTTGGAGGTTGCCTAAGGGTTTAGTCCCCCACAAGCCCCAGTACTCTAAAGAGGAACTTGCTAGAGAGTTACAATACCCAACAGCTCGCACCGAAGCATTCCGGTCGCAAGCCCGCGCGGCCGTGGTGCAGGCCACTGCGGAACGCTCTACGCTGCAAGACCTCAACAGGACCCTCCTCAGGCTCTGCCAACAACACTACCCGGCTAAGAAAACCTCCACCATGCGGCCAGGTGAAGATCCGGCTGTGACTGAGGGGATTCGGGAAATGTGGCGACGACACAGAGCCCTCAAAGCTAGACAGGCAGGTAGCGCGTCTAGACAAATCTTCTCAGCGTGGCTCCGCTATCGAGACTTTATGCGGGCGTGGAGGGCTCTGCGCGCCATCAGCCGCAATGCTCGCAAACGCTGGCTGGAGGACCAGGTTGCACAAGCGGAGGTTGCAGCTGCCAAGCATGACATGCGTACTGTCTATAGGGTCATACAACGAATTGCTCCTAAACGCAGGTACGAGTCTGTTCGTGTACGCGGTGCTGATGGTAGACTCCTTGATAAGGCCCAACAATTTCAGGCGCTTTTAGAATATTTTCGTGCAGCATTTAGCAGCATGCAGCCGCTGGAGTACACGTCCTCCTGTGCAGATCCACAGTTCACTCAGCCTGAGATTGTGGTTGCAATTCATCAGTTGAAAAACATGAAGGCCGTACCCACCGCCAGTCCCACGGCGGAAGTCTGGAAGCACTGCCCACAAGAACTGGCTGAGTACTTTCAAGTGACCTTCCAGCATAGTCGGCAGCTGGGTCCCAAACTGCCTCCGCCTATGACAGATTGTACCCTCAGTTTACTGCCCAAGCCCCAAAAACCACTTCGTAGACCACAGGACCTTCGCCCACTAGGATTACAAGATCCTAGCTCAAAAGTTCTAGCGGGCTTAGTTCGCAACCGGTTGCAGGAGCAGGTTCGAGGTTGGTTGGCAGATAAGCCTCAGTTTGCCTACATAGCTGGCCGCTCCGGGGATGAAGCAATCAGTCGTGTTTTTCACAGATGCCAAAGTGCGCGGGAAAGCCTGAAAGCGGGGGTGGATAGTGTGCATGCTAAGCGCGCTGGGGCTCGTTCGGTTCCCTGCAGTGGCGGTGCGCTACTGAGCATCGACCTATCCAGAGCGTTCGACACAGTCCCCCGCCAGGCGCTTTCCCAAGCGCTACAGGCCGCAGGAGTTGAGCCGGCGCTGCATGATTTGGTGCTGGACCTGCACGAGCACTGCCAATACGAGATTTCCCAGAATGGCTTTACGGATAAGTTCGATATGCAGTGCGGTGTCAGGCAAGGGTGTTCATTATCGCCACTGCTTTATGCAATCTTCACAGGATGGATCTATGATGTCATCAAAGATCGCACAGATGCGAACTGGGCTCGAGACTTCATCACAATGTATGCAGATGACACTGTATTGCAGTGGCAGGTGCGCAGTGTGCGGGACCTGCACTTTATGTGCAGATGCGTGCAGCATACCTTCCGGGCTTTACGCGAAGTTGGGATGAGTGTGAACTCCTCCAAGTCCAAAATAGTCATCAAACTGCAGGGCCCCCAAGCCAAAGCCTGGCTGCGCCAGCACTTATTTAGAACCCCCCAGGGTCCGGTTCTTAGGCTTGGCACACCCTGTAATCCTATTGACATCCCACGAGTTCACAGCCTCACCTACCTTGGCGTCGAAGCTTCCCTGTCGAACTTTGAAATGCAGACCTGTGCTCTGCGGCTGCGCGCGAGTGCGCAAATCAAGCATCGCCTGATAAAGGTGCTTCACGCAGCCAAACTGGGCTTGCATCATAGGGTTAGGTTGTATCAAGCTTGCCTTCGGAGTTCGATGCTCTACGGACAGCATGCAGTGGGCATCACCACGGCGGTGCTTCGGCGGCTCGAGGCTGCCGATGCACGTCACTTGCGCGGAATTGCACGCAGCCCGGCGCACCTCACGCATGAGAGTAGTGTACGCCTGCGGCAAAGGTTGCGCATATTGTCCCCACAGCAAGCACTGCAACAGCTACTACAACGCCGGGCTGCGAACAGCATGGACGCGCCCAGCCGCGATAGATTTCAGGCCTTACTTGCCTGGCTTAGAGATCAGCCGCCCATGGACGTGCATGACCCCAGCATGCAACTGCAGCCGGTCGATTCCTATCGACACATAGCATGTAACATCTGTGGCCAATACTTTGGGTCCATGCAGCATCTCATGTCGCATTATGCACGCAAGCACCCTGAAGCTGAATTCCCTGCAGCCACCGGAGCCTACTATGAGCACACAGTAGATGGTATGCCTGAATGTCGTCATTGTGGTGCTAAGTTCAACAGGGTTGCGGCCATGCGCAAGCATCTCAAAGGGGCCTGCCCAGTGCTCTATGCCAAGCGACAGGGAACCACCGGCACCGTTCTAACAGGGGAGGTGCCCCTGAAGAACGCGGAGCTGCGTACTGGGCACACGTGCCGGGCTCCGAATGATGGTTCCTCTGAAGCTCCTCTTGTACAGAATCAAGAGTACTGTGCGCTGGCCCGTGCCGAATGGAAACAAGCTTTGCGCCGGCCTCACCTTGTGCAAAGTCTTCGTACACATTGTGCGGTTTGCAGACAGTGGATTTCCATGCAGGGGCCAGGGGCAAAGCAACACTATCGGCTTGCGCACCCTGAAATCTGGAATTTGAAGGCCGAAGCCGTGTCTAGATGCAAGGGCCTGGGCCTTGCATACACGCGTCCCTGCAGCTACTGCAACCAGGACTACAAGGACCCTCGGGCACATGTTCCGAGATGTGGTGCGGTTTTTCAGGCCTCAATCACGTCACTTTGGCTCTCACAGGACAATGGCGGCCAGCGCGGATGCAGAGATGGCAGAAGTCGCTCGTCGGGAGTACGCCGAGGTGATGGGAGCGCTGCCGGGGCTGCCCAGCCTGATGACAGCAACCCGGCGCAAACCGGGGGAGGACAAGGAAAAGGAGGAGGATCGGCAATCCAAGTACCCCCGACCGGGAACCGAGGCCAACAAGGGCCAAGGCCAGAGGCGAGGCAAGGGGAATTGGGGCCGAAACAGCTGGGACAGTGCAAACTGGAGTCGTTCTTCCGGTTGGGGCGACCAGGGGGAGCAGGAGAGCAAGCCACTAAGCGAGCCAGATTATGCGACCCAAGCTCTGCTGCGCTCGATGACCAAACTGGTCATACGCCACGAAGAAGAACTGGCCAGGCTTCGAGTGGACACGTCGTGGATGCTGTTTGTCGACACCCACGACGAAGGCATAGTACCTCTCCTTCAGAAAGCGGCGGAGCAAACGTCGACTGGAACTGATGCTGGAGCCAGAGCAACAGCAGCGGGCCACCAATGTCGGCTGGATGGGCCAGGGCTCCACTGCGTTGACTCCAGTCTGGCATTACCACGTCTGGAATCCGGAACGGATGCAACAGGAGCGCTCGGAACGCCCACCATTGTGCCACCAGACTGCCCTGCAGCATCTACAGACGCTTCTGGAATGCAGTGCCTATCCCAATGTCCTCACCCGCTTCAAGGCGACTCGAGGACTGGAGGGGGAGCACACCAGCCCGGTGGTTCCTTTCATGCTATCCCTGTCGCTTCGGAACGAGGCCACAGCCCGCTGTCATCAAGCCCTCGCCGCTCTGGATGGAAACGCGTGCCTGAAGCCCTCGGGGATACGCCTACGGCCAGAAAGAGGCCAGCCATCCCAATTGTGCCGGGAGCTGGCGGACCACTACCTCAAGCTCTCCTACACGGACTGGACAGCGAGGCCCAAAGCGCGGGTGCAGAAGAAGTCCACCCTGCCCCGCACGGCGCAAGAGACGGACGAACTGTGAACCAGGCCGCCCGCAGAGTCACATGTCAGCTTGCGCATCCCTCACCCCAGGTACCGCAGGCCAGGCTGCAGAATCCCCACTCCCTGTGCTACATGAACTCAGTTGCACAGTCATTGGCCTGGCAGGGACGGTTGTCTTCTGCGCCGTTGCTCTGCTACGGGCAAGCTAACTTTGCGCTGCAGATGGTGCTGCGCCCAGGAACTCCCACTTTGCATCGCAGCCTCCCCTGGCTGCCCTATGTGCAAACCTGGCAGCAGATTGCGCAACAGCATGACGCCAGTGAATACCTACAGCATTTTCTGAGCATCGCACAGCCTCCTGCGTACAACGGTCACTGGGAAGCGCGCATGTCCAATCCGCATCAGGTCACGGACGGTGGCGAGCTGCAGTGCCCCCTTTTGCTGGAGGCCTGCGGACCAGACTTGCAGACTGCAGTCGACACATGGCATGCTCAGCCTGCTCTTCATGCGCTTCACATGCACATGGGGTTAGTTCTGCTACAGCTTAAACGATACAGCTATGTGGACGGCTGTTCGCACAAAAACCAAGTCCCCATCCTTTGCAGGCCAGGTGCGGTGATTCGGGTACCGCACTTCACAGCCAGCACCGGACTTCAGGTCCGGCATGACCGATTCCGCATTGCCTTTGTGATTTTCCACGTAGGAGATAGCACCCACACAGGTCATTACCAGGCTGCCCTCAGCTGCCCTACTGCTGTTGTGCCCACGGACGGTCATGACGGTCAGATGGAGTGGATCTTTCAAATTTGTCAAGACAGATGCAAGCCCAAGCCAGCTACGACCAGAGACCAGGCGCGCATACGCCACAATGGGTACCTAGTGGGCCTCATTTGCATCGAGTAGACATAGGGTGTGAGCTCTGGTCGATGGCAACTGCCGAAGCGCATAATCGCCGTTCACGACTGGAGCCTGCTGCTCGCAGTGTGAAAACCATGCCCAGAGCAGGAGTGACACCCACATTCTCGCCGCCCTTTTTCATTCAGTTTCTTTAATTCTACATGTGCATGCACAAACTTGTTACGGCGCAGCTTTCACTTGAAGTTTTGAGCCATAGCACTCCTCGGCGCGCGCTGAGATCGCGGCCAGTCCGATACATGGCTACTGCTGCCGCTGCCGTGGCCACGCCTCGCACGCGCTGTGCTACCAATGGCTGTGGCAGGACCTTCCCCTCGAATGGCCATAGCCACTGCTGCTCAGCTTGCAGGCACACCATGTCCCAGCACCATACCAGGCGCTGTGACAGTCACCAGACAGGTACCGATGCTCGTGGCAGAGTAACAGTCTGCAGCATCCCGGGTTGCGCGCACCTAGCTGGCTTGGGACACATTACGTGCTGCAGTCGTTGTGTCACCACTCAGGGGCGTCGCCACACGCGGCGCTGTTACAATGCTAACTTTGGGAATCCGGCGGTGGCTATCTTCCTGGGCGCCCAAGGCCGATGGGAAAATCGGACAGAGGCAACCATGCCGACCACCTCGAGCTCGGGCCCTCAGACGGCAGCTGCTGGCAGCACCTTGGGGAGCTCCTCCACAACTTCCGCTACCGGCTTGGCTGCACCTGGTGCGCTGGAGACTCGCAGCTTGGACCATGGAGAGGCTTCAACGGAGCTGCCAAGGACACATGGTGAGACTGAGGCCGATGATGCAACAGAAGCCGCGGTAGGAGTAGCTGCGACTTCCGATAGTGCAAGCTCCACTTTCTGTGAAGATGTCAAATTGCAAGCCGCTGTGACAATTTGTCTTGATAGTTTGGATTGAACAAATCCACAAGGTAGTCTTCAGTCACTTAAAGGATGGGCCAAAGGTCTTAGCAACCACAGAGTTGCCGGGCGCTCAGCGCTTGTCCTTCGCGAGGCATCGGATCGGGTGCAGCGTGTGAATTAATTAATTACTACTACTACTGCTACTATTACTGCTACTACTACTACTACTACTACCAACACCACCACTACTACCATTACTACCACTACTACCACTACTACCACTACTACCACTACTACTACTACTACTACTACTACTACTACTACTACGACTACGACTGCTACTGCTACTGCTACAACTACTGCTACTGCTACTGCTACTGCTACTGCTACTGCTACTGCTGCTGCTGCTGCTGCTGCTGCTACTTCTACTGCTACTGCTACTACTGCTGACGACTACTACCGCTACAACTAGTGGTGCACATACTATGGCGGCACAGACAAACTCAAAAGGCGCAGGTCAACATGAATTAAAAGGCACAGATAAGCACACAAATAAGGTCAAAAATGAACCGCTTTCCGTGATGGGTCTCTGGGCGCTTAGAACGGGAAGTGCAGGGCAGGCAATGGCAGGCAGCCCAAATGTCTCCAGGCTTTGCTGTTGCGCAGGCGGTGTCTATGGTTTGGCGCATACGTGTGACTGAACGATTTCGATTCCCCCTAAACCCTAAATCGATTTCGATTCATTTGTTCAGGGTTTTTCCATGCGGACTGTAGCGGGATGTCTGTGCACTCACATGATGTCAGGCAGTCAGGACCTGGCTCCAAGACTTCAGCGGCAACAATGTCCGTGTCGCGGCGCTATGTCATCCTTCTTGTTATGAGGGTCCGTAACCGCTAAAATACACATGTCGAGTTTTGAGACACGTGCTTCCCAGTTTGAGACCCTCGCCAAGCTTCCCTTCATCGGGATGTAAGGCATGCTGGCGGAGTCACAGGGCTTGCCTGGGGATCATGTCGGACAGTCTACAGTGGGCTACCGAATGCCGCTTCTTGGCCGCTTTTCCAGACATGCAAGTTTCGAGGTGTGGAGTTTAGGTGATTCAGGCCAGGGATTGGGGAATTGAGCTGTTTGTTTCTACTTCGGCACCAGTATCCCATCTCCAAAGGACCCCATCTACATGCAGCTCTATAGAGGCCCTGCCGGCATGACTCTATAGACTCTATGCCCCAACCCTAAACCGCTCAGGTTCGGTGGCGTCAGTGCCATGACCTCAGACAGATCTTGCATGTAGGATGGAGAGCTGCGGCGGCGGCCGGTCAGATTTTCCACAGCTTTCACATCATGTTCCTTGTCCAGCGGCTCGCATTCCCACGAAGAAAGCAAGGTCATTACTCCTTTCAACTTCCCGCTTGAGATCTGTGGCATCCAGTCTCTTTCTGCTGCTCCATGGTCGCAAGGCCTTGCTCCGCACAGAGAGACTGTGAGCACGTACACACCCACCCACATCGTCGAGCCATGGATGCGTCACAGACCCCAAAGTGGTACGGCGAAAAGGTCCGGGCACGGCTAAGCTGAGGTTTTCATGGGCAACCAGTGCACGACGCCTCTTGGCCTACGTTTTGCAGGCCAGTTTCGGAGAATCACGCTGCGAGACCACAAAGTGTCCCGAAAAGTCCTAGTTTTCGTCTCACCTGAATGGCCTGCGAAGCATTGCGAAGCCACAACTTCCCAAACATAAGCGCGAGGAAACTTGTTTTGGCCAAAGTTTTGGAGAACGTCGCCGGGAGAACCCATATCTGTTGCGAAGCAATCGTTGTTTCCATCTCTGTGTATGCATGAAGAAACGTGGTGTGGGAGATAAAGGGAAACTGGCGGGTCGACCGTTTGTCCTTCATTGCCTTCTTAAGCCCTAAACCCTGAACCCTAGAACACCCTAAACCCTAAACCCTAAAACACCCTAAACCCTAAACCCTAAAGCACCCTAAACCCTAAAGCATCCGAAACCCTAAACCCGGAAAGTTGTAGTGATTGTTGTGTAGAGGGCTGCCCGCAGGAGTTTCAGAGTTCGTTCCAGCATTAGACTCATACTCCCATCGACAACAGTAGCCACGTGCAGCATGTGATATGATTCATAGTTACCAAATATGTTGCAACATGTACTGCTAGCATCGAGGCTTTCATAGTTACCAAATATTATTCCTTAGCGTTCCTGTATTGTATAATGTACTACAATATGCCCCGACCTTGTTGGCTAGCAGAGCCATGTGAATGATCTGAGCCTTCCTTTGTGGCAGCCTTCAGTGGCAAATATCATGTCTGCCCCTCTGATGTGATCGGACTCTAGCACGCTAAATCCTAGAACATCCTGGAACCCTAAAGCCATTAGTTCGCCCCATAAGCCTTTTTTTTGTGGCGTGGTGGGATGAACCAGGAAAGTCGATTGGAAAGTTGCCATCGTCATGGAGCAGTTTCTTCGGATGCTGCATTCTGTTGGACTTCCCAAGTCTGATGCCTCCTGGCTAAAGCTTGCATGTGGGAGCTTGCGAAAAGTCAGGGATCCCGTTGTTTTGGGCCGTTCAGGGTTTGTACTGCGTTGAAACTCTCACAAGATATGCACGATGTGTTGGTGCACGATGCCAGCACAGAGGACCAGGTTTCCCGACTTGGGAGTGCACGGAAAAGCCCCGCACGCCAAATGTAAAGTCATGTAGAGTATAGATGGGGATCTCCAGCAGCCAGGCCAGGCGGCCGGACCCAAACATAAACACCACCCGCTTGCAGGTGTCTCACAGGCTTCTCACCGCTTTCTCACACAGGTTTCCCACAGGCTTCTAACAGGTGTCTCACAAGATCCTCAGAGCCTCCTTTCAGAGGCCTCTTCAAACTTACAGAGCTCAGAGCTCACAGCTTTCTCACAGAAATAAGCATTACTTTACTCCACTCCAGTCATTTCAAGGCCCCCGGGTCAAAAATACTAGTAATTCTTGTATCAGAGCACCGAGATCGATTTCATCTACTGCGACGGGCCTGTCTTCAATGAAGTCCTTCTTCGCATCCCGGCGCAGGATTAGGGGGACTGAGGGCTTGGAGTTTATAGTAGTATTCGCGCTGGAGCTAAGAAAATAAAGAGCGATCTGCGAGGCACTCGCAAACCTGACCCCTTGCCCTACTGGCATCAAATCCTGAACAGCATATTTAGAGTGCCATTATATTTTAGTTGAATGATGTTGCACAGTATACTATATTGCTATGTTGTGTAAGACGTATAATATATATATACATACATACATAGTTTGTAGTCGCATATCTATCTGTCTATCTATCTATCTATCTACCTATCTATCTATCTATCTATCTGTCTAATCTATCTTTCTAGCTATCTAGCTAGCTAGTTATCTCTCTCTCTCTCTCTGTCTCTATATATATATGTGTGTGTATATATATGTACATATGTACATATCAGAGCTCACACATGCACACATACATGCATACATACATGCATACATACATACATACATACATACATACATATATGCATGCATGCATGCGTGCATACATACATACACACATATAAAGAGATAAATACATACATGCAAACATATAAAGAGATAAATACATACATATAGACACTCACCTCTATTACAATTCCGACTCCCTGGTAAACCCCATTCTAGTCCAGGTGGAGATGCCAAGATGACACTCTTCACCGGATCCCAGCGGGTAGCTGACAAGCTGGCTGTGGATCTCAAGGGCAAGGCGGATTTGTTGGGTTTTAGATTTTTTGGGCTGTTTGGGGCTCATAAACTATTCTAAGATCAGACTTTGGGGTTTTTTTGGGTTCATGATTTGGGGTGTAGTGTTCGCAGGTTTGGCGTTAGCACGCACATACTTCGGAGGAGAGTGGCGAGGTCTAAAGCTTTCTGTGGTGGAGTGTCGGCCGTTTCGATCTCGTAAGCTGCCAGACACACGGTACCGGACGCCAGAGGTAGTCGAAGACTGGACTGAGTTGCTACAGTTGTTTCGGGCTTGCGCCTGACATGGTTCTGGAACTCACATTGTTGTGCTACTCGCTTCCATTGGCTTCGTCTGCGTCAGCAAGTCACCCGCAAGATATGTGCATGACTTTCGCTTGCTTGCCTGCGCTTGATGGAATACCGAGCTCAAGGCAACATCTCAACGACGTAGCTGCTCTCACAGGTCAAGTTGGAAGACGCAGGTTTCGACTGGAAGATTCTGGGCCCAGTGCCTTGGGCGCATTTGGGGGAGAGCAGGGGAGGGCCCCGCAAAAAGGCATGCGACGTCTCGATTTTAGTTGCACAACACAGAAGTGCAGAAGCCTTAGTCAGCAGCTGGAATAGGTTCCCGGAGCTTGGCCGAAGAGAGAGAGGCTCCCGTACACCTGTGGCGAGCTTGGGGCGGTAACCTTCCAAGGATGTGATGGATGTGGACTACGTGGCAACTTGTTCATGTTTGTTGCCTTTTTGGGGCTTGGTGTTCTCAGATTTCAGATCTTAATGCTGGAGTTTGGGGTTCTACAATTGCCGTGTCATTCCTGTCGTGCTCTGGGCGATGTTTCGACAGAAGCCACATCCACCTTCAGGCTACTCCAGGCAACATGTATTGCTGCATGCGGGATGGTCTCCAGATCGATGTCTGCTGTTGTCGTGCAGGCATGCCCAGGGCGGTGCAAAGCTGATGCCTTTCAATGCCTATTCATACGTAGCACAGCCCGGACCCGTAACCGTTTGAGTAGTGGCTACAGGACTAGTACTCGGATGGGCACTGGTGGTGGTTGTAGTGGGGAATTTTGCTGTCATCGCCCTAAGGCATGGCAAGCGGATCACGATGCCTACGGCTTTGCGGGTCAGAAATGCTCAGCTCAGTCCATGCTCTTTATGCATGAGCCTCCCTGCAGCATTGGGTGGCACGCGAGTACGCTCAAACAGAATCAGAAAGCCACTTGCGCACATAAACCGAGTGGTCGATAATGCGTATAGTCAGAATATAGTGGAATGGCGGCAGCCATGAATGAATGACTTAGCCTGACCATGCCTGCCTGCTGCATGTGTATTCGTATAGTGGCAGGCTGGATGGGTGGGTGTGTGGGTGGGCAGAAGGAAGCTCGGTTGGTCGGCCGGTGGGCAGGTGGGCAGGTGGGTAGGTAGGTAGGTAGGTGTAGGTAGGTAGGGAGGGAGGGAGGGAGGGAGGTAAGTAGGTAGGTGCAGGTAGGGAGGGAGGTAGGTAGGTAGGTAGGTGTAGGTGTAGGTGAGTAGGTAGGTGCAGGTAGGGAGGGAGGTAGGCAGGTTGGTGTAGGTACGTAGGTAGGTAGGTAGGTAGGTAGGTAGGTAGGTGGGTAGGTGGGTAGGTAGGTAGGCAGGTCGGTAGGTCGGTAGGTCGGTGGGTCGCTAGGTCGCTAGGTCGGTAGGTCGGTAGGTCGGTGGGTGGGTAGGTAGGTAGGTAGGTAGGTATTACGTACGCAGGCAGGCATTCAGACAGGCATATGTGCACGCATGCATCTATGCATCGATGCGTGCATGTATGATGCATGTTTAGGTTGGTGCATAAGTATTGCAGTACGTACACGCATACACACGAATGCGAATGCTGTTCTGTGCTTTGAAGACTACTGATGTACAGAGGGGCGCCGTTTTTGGTGATAAAATCATGCTTGACTGTGCTAGTGTCTACCGGAACGGTTAAAAGGTCGTGGGATTCGATTGACTTTGGCTTGTGCGCACTCTCGTAGGGACGTATTATTCAGAATGCTGGTTCTCAGCGTGATGGCGGCTAGCTAGCCTCCTCTGATTGCAAGGAACTGGACGAAGCCAGATGTGCCTCAGCAGAAGCAAGCAATATAAATCAAGCCACGGACCATTGCTGCGGACCCCACCGCCGTGAGAAACGCCACCAAAACTGCAAGTGGATGAACACAGATGCACTGCAGCGGCAAGAACGTTGCATATTTCCGTAGTAAGTCGGGCCGACACAACTCAGAGTTGTGAGGCCCCAGGAGTTTCTGCTGGAATCGTGCGATCTCCAACAAATCCAAGAAGGGGGTGCAGGGATAAGGGTTGCTAAAAGGTTTCTATGGGGTCACTACACGGATATATCTTTTGTGCTTTTGTTTAAAGAGAGGCTGCTACATAAGGATTTCGTTTAGAAGGGATTCGAAAGGGCGCGAAGCGAAACTCCCGGGGCCCTAAACCAAGACTTCCGTGAGAGAGGGATATAAAATGATGTTGTATGGGCTACACAGGGGCCATGTTGACAAGTACTGGCTTATACTGCATTTTTTGTTTGCAGCGGTCGATATATGCATGTAGATGGTCAACATGCGTCGGCCTTCTGTGTATGTGGGAGAAATGCCAGTTGAAGTGCCTGAGCAGCTTGCACACTGAGAATTCAGGAATGTTTGACAGAACCCTGCGCACCACCATTTGGCCCTCTAGCTCTCAAGGTGTCAGAAAGCAAGGGATCCCTTTTCATAAGGGGCCTTTACTAATCCTGCCATGTTTTGGTCTGTTTCATCGAGGTTCCTAATATGTTGAGCCTTCCGATCATTTCTACACCCTCAGCCTTAAACCCTGAAGCTCCAAACCCAAAACCGCAGCCTAAACCTGAACCCTGAAACCCAGGCACTTTAAAACACGCCACAACAAAATATTGAAATCCATGAGTCCATGAGGTTGACATCGTCGGTCGCCTAGCTCGGCTCGCCGGCCAGCGGAGCTTGAAGGAGCAGCAACAGAGTACTTTGAGGCTTTAGGTTTGGGGGTTAGGGCTTTGAGGTTTAGCGTTTTGGAGTTTAGGGTTTTAGGGTTTACGGGTTAAATTAGGGTCCTTTGGCATCATGGGGCCCTTATCTACAGGATTGTTACAGGGCTCTACACGGGCTTTACATGGTTTGATACTGGGTTTCGGCGATAGTTTCCAAAAAAGGCTACAGGGTAGCCTAAATCAAACAGTCGTATGGTCCGCGCAACATTTGTTAATTGTGGTCTCGTTTAGGCCATATTCGGCTAATCTGTGTTGTTACTCGTATAGTGTGTCCCCAGAGGGCTGCCTGGTAGGCTGTCGTCCAGGAGTTTGTGAACCTCTGTACAAGCACAACTCCATAATTCAGACCTTGCAGTTTGCTCTGCGAGAAGAAAACCGTTTTTTTGATTACCCTAAACCCTAAACGCCCTAAATCGTGGCTTCGTCTTTTGGGGAACTCTACTAAGTCTAAGCCGTTCTGGACCAGACGCGCCAGGAGCTGACGAACTGCCCGGTATTGACCTGGCCCACAGCAACTCGGAATGGAGTTCTTGTTCACATATACTTCCTTTGCCTTTTGATGTTCCCAAATTCTATAACCTCCCCCAACCCTGCATAAGCCAACACCTGAGCCCTACGACCCAACAGCCCTAACGCCTCGAACGGTCTGTAGGCGCTTTTCGCCTTAAGAGTTCATGAGTCAATAGCAACTCCTGGTTCACTTCGGATGACACTTTTTGTCTTTCTGGAGTCAAGCTTGCAGCTTAATTTCGTGGTAGACTCGGCCTGTCATGGGCTCTGTGGGAAGGGCTTGTTTGAGGGCTTCCTGCTCGGGCTGTGCAAGTTTTTAGGTTCCTACCAAAGTCTCCGACAGCCCTTTCAGTAACTCCAGCGCTTGCATTCCACCGGAGCATCAGTGGGTTCAGCATCAGGTCGTTCATGGGACGTCGCTGTGCCTGCTATGGTTGCCTTAGTGGCACTAGGGTTGGCAGGGGGTATCTCATCCTGTAAATACAGAGAGGCGATCAGGGCTTCGAGTTCGGCTCAGCCGCTTCAATTCGCGATATTGGGGCCTCGAAACTAAGGAGAAGTTCTTGGCCCACATGGACCGCGTCTTGGCCATCCCGGGTGCGTCGTTGGCCTTCGGCGGCAAGGCAAGGTCTGACCATGCTTGGCTTTTTGAGCTTGTGCATTTTTTTTCAGCATTTCCACTGTGGTGCCAGGAGCTCGCCGACCACACCGTCCCGCCACAGTGCCTCAGTCAGCAGGAGGTCTAGCAGAGCGCACATTTCCAGATGTGCATCATCGTGTTGTGCTTCTTACCACCAGTGGAAGAGCTAGGTTTATTGAGTTTATTGTTGGTGCAGCACAAGCATGGGCTCAGTCTTAGACATCAGGTTCAGGTGCATTTTCAGCGAGTCCCAGAGAAGCTGCTACCCATCGAACTGCCAACGACTGGACTGAGGCTCAAGATTGTTGCCATTGCAGGGCGATCGATAGACAGGCACATTTTGCCGCCACTATCAAACTTCACTGAGCATCAACAAGGTAAGCAGCGAACCTCAGTACTTTTGGCCGCAGCTAGTTTGCTGTCGTTTGCTCGCCTATACGCCAAAAACTGATTAACCGACAACAACAACATGTATGCATGTACACTTACCTACTGCCTGGTTACCCACCTCCTGCACTCGTGTGCGCATGAATGCATACGTAAACATGCATCTACATATACAGAGTTTTGCACACAGACATATGTCATACGTATACATACGCCTGCACATGCACACAAATGTACATGTGCATGCACATGCATGTACACATGCATGCATACATGCATACATGCATACATACATACATACACACGCAAAATAAACAGATCGGGGCAACACAATGTTGACTTAAATCCAAAACACCGTGATTTACTACTACAGGTACGGCGCAGTTGAACCGACAGCTGTTCGGATTCCGATCGAGGCAGAACATATTATCATTGTTGTTTGCGTTGTTTTCGGTGTTCTGCAAGAGTTCAGGATTGCATGAGGGTTTATTATGGTTTATGATTCAATGATACGTAGGGGGCTTCTTCACACAGAGCCATGGTTTTCTGTTTCTATGAGGGCTATATACGACGTCTACAGCACCCAACAAGAGGACTTCACGAGGCTTCTCCTTGTTGGGAGCCCTTGTTTTGAAGCGCCGCCTTCTGAAGGATCCTCCTTCTTGGATTCCATGTTCTGGTCCTCTGGAATCTGAAGCTCCCATTTGCAGCCCGAGTCGCTGCTTCGAGTTCTGGGGCCTTGGGTGCTTTTGGGTGGTTTTGGTTTGTTTTGAGGTTTATAAGGTCTTAGCTCTAAACCAAAAACCCTACCTGTGCTTGGTGATACCTGCTGAGTACAGTGCCAGGCTTCTCCGGGTGTGAGTCTCAAAACCCTACTGTAAACCCAAGAGACCATGGCTCAGGCCTGGGAATGATTGAGGATGGTTACTCCCATAAAGGTGTAGGGTCTTGGTTACTCTTTAAAAGTGACGATTCTCACAGATTCCCATCCCTGTGCCATGGTCTCATTCTGGTGGAGAAGCTCGTAGCCTGCCTCTTCAAGCCCTCCCGCCCCCACTCCAAAACAAGCCGCCACGCTGCTCAACGATTAGGGGACTTTGTAAGTAGGGTTTCGGTTGTAGCTACACATGATGGTGCTAAGTCCCCTGATCCTTGAAGCAGACTCGAAAACCCTAAACCCCAAACCCTAAAGCCCCAGGAAGCCAGGAAAAAGATAGACTAAACAGGAAAACCAAACTCAAACCTTGGCTATGCGGTCCATGAAACGTCATTCATCCCCGAACGCAAAGGTATTAAGTCCTGAACCCCGCAAACCCTGCAAGGCCTTATATGACTGTTACCTTTTTCAGTCGGACTGACTAGCCAGTAGAGAAGTAATACCGTCGAGGTATGAGATACGTATGTATATATATATATGATATATTTATAATGTATTGGTGGCAATTCCTTAAAACTGTATGAAAATGATATGTTGGCTTTCAAAGTGCGAACAGACCTTGATGACTCGTACACCCCGTGGGTGTCGCGACAAGAGCTAGGAGAGTGAACGATGTTTCAAGATATCACAGGCCTGCTTGACACACGTGTTCTGCCAACAACTCATTTACGCATCTGCTTTGCAGAGTGTACAGAGTATATATATATATATATCTATCTATCTATCTATCTATCTATCTACTCGAAAGTGCTCCACCTCACACGGAAGTTTGTGGCTCAAGAAACTGCCATATAAGCCAACGGCTTACGACTGAAGTTGTAGGCGTCTGATTCAAGAGTCCGAGCCATTCACGCTGAACAGATCTACGACTGAGCGCCATCTGAGAAAAGAGAGTGTCAGAGCGAGTGTCTGCAAGGAGAATAGGTCGTCAGTGAAGTGATCAACCTCTAACTCTGCCGCAACAGTTGGCAGCCACAATCAACATTCATAAGCTCGGTGAGGTGAGCTACCGTGCGCTAAACCCCACACGCTCTCAACGCTAAACCCACATCGTGAGCCTGTCCCTAACCCTTTCAACCCCTCCTAAACCCTTAAACCCCTAAACCCTTAAAACCCCTAAACTCTAAAAAAACAAAAACCCTAAACCCCCACATAAACCCTTAAAACCAAAAACCCTACACCTTTTGCTTGGAGGCCTTGGAGGATCCCCCCAGCTTCGAAGTGGCAACGGTGGAGCTTTTCGGCCCTTTCCAGGCTCCAGTCTTGTCTCGTGCTGTTTTTAGGGATTAGGGATTCGGGGTGTAGGGATTAGGGATTAGGGTCGGGGTGTAGGGATTAGGGATTAGGGTCGGGGTGTAGGGGTTAGGGATTAGGGTTAGGGTTTAGGGGTTAGGGATTGGAGATGGATGTTTATCGGGCCTTTCGGAACGGTATGTCGATTTGGTAGGCGCGTGAATGTCATGGGAAACATCTCAGGCGTCGCGAGGGGTGTTCAGAGCGCGTTTAGATTGCAGTGCTTTTAGAGGTTTTGGTTTAGCTTTTACACTGTCAACGGATTTGGGGCCTTGTAAGGACGTCGGCCTGCGTCGGTACATTTTAGCAGCGAAGATTTTCTTAAACGAGTGTTCCGGTCTGAAGGTTGGGTCCGCTTTACTGTAGGGCCTCAGAGTAGTTTCGAGGTCATTGTTCTTGGGGGGCATCTTTAGGGCATTAGGGTTGTAGGGCCGTTCCAGGGCTTCGGAGTGTAAGCTGACAAAATGCTTCTACAGTAGCTCAAACTGCAACTTGATATCACTTGTTCAGGGCACACGGTGGGCACGAAGCGTGGAATAACGGTCAGCAGTCATCATATAGAAGCCTGAAAAACTGCTAGTCGTAGCAACGTCGGAACCCTGCCATTTCGTCAGGTGTTGGTGGATTACAAGGAGGGCCAACAGTCCAAGGACTGCCACATCAGGGTTTCGTTCACATGATGGGAGCTTCTTGAAGTAGGTATCCCATTGCAAGGCCTTGTCATCATAATAGCTATAATGTTATAGCCTCAACATACCTATCATTGATCTTTACGAGGGTCCCATGATGTCTGAAACTCCCATGTCGATTTGTTCGCTTCTGAGGCTTGCGGCTCATGTTTATTTTTATCTGTAGAAGAGCCTTCGCAGTAGGATTTCGGGTGTGGGCGAGTAGTCTCGCCAGCCAAGGTTCCGGGAACCTAAACGTTTACGACATGTATGTTGGGAAGGACTTCCAACGACGGCAGCAACGGCATTCTTATAAGGAAGAGCAACTCCGTGTGAAGCGGACTTCACGAATGATAAACTCAAGTGTGAAGTATTGGCTAGGAGTCGTGTCTGTGTTTGCTTGTCTCGAAATCCCAGAAATTCTGTCTGCAGTGTATCGCAATTGAGAAGGACAACGCTGTGGCTCCACACTGTCTTGGTGCGATGCTGTGTGTGTGTGGGGCTGTTACAAAGTTACAAACCGGTTCTGTTTGATATAGAAGCCTGCGTAAACAGAAACACTATCCGACACTATCCCTTAGGGTTGGCTGGCGCGACGATTTGTTTAGCGGATTTCTTTGCATGGCCCTGCCGGGTTGTCTCGCGGAGTTGCTTGCTAGTTTTCTCGCGAATTTTGCCGCGGATTTTCCTACCATTCTATCTCCCTCAAAAGAACACCACGCAACTTTCCATGCACAAATTTGCATGCACTGCCGGCCAAAAAATTCCGCGTGCCAAAACGTACAAAAATCCGCGCAAACCTTGCCCAGAGACCCTATATCCCTTCCGGCTCCTTGCTATAGAGATTCTAGAACATCACCCAAAACTCCGGTTCTACTGATTGAGACGTAGGTTGTTTATATGGCAATGAGTCCAAGACGGCCCTACATGGCCCTTGCAAGCCCTTCCGCCCCTTGGGTTACCACGCATACACCTATTTCCTTTTGACATAGGGGCACTTAGGGGGCTATGGAGGAGGGGGGTTACGGGACTATACTTCTGTAAATAGGCCCTGTTAGGTTCTTACTGCTGGCATGAAGGCCCCCTACCCCCCTAAGGGTCCCTTATGACTTTTCGTCGTTCGAAACGCCTACATATGCCAAGTAGACCGGTTCGGGAGTCGAAATAACCCTGCCCCACAAATATTCCCAGTCCCCGTCGTGGATCAGGTTATCGAGGCCATCAATCGCATGCCCAATCACCTTACTGCTGGGATAGTCTCCAACAACCCTCGCTTCATCAACGAGGCTGCGGATGGGGAGCGAGAGAGCGAGAAAAAGAGAATCCCTAAACCCTGCACCTCGTATCCTGTTCCCCAGACCGAACAGATCGCGGAGTGTGTTTACTTGGACATAAACCTATGGACTTGCCCCACACAGCAAGCCGGTGTAGCTTGCTTCAGTGTAGTAGTGACTTCAACCTTGTCTAAGAAGGGAATGTTGCACTTCTAATTCGTGTTCCCAGTGGGATCACATGACAGAGAGGAGAAGTGGTGTTTTACAGACAGTCCCTCCGCCATTTGCAGCTGCCAAGAGTGCTCTGTCTATAGGATAAAAGTGGCCCTACCCCTTGTTAGGGCACCCATTTTCTATGCAATAGACCCTAACCATAAAACTAAATAACCCCCAAAACGGGTAGGGTATGACCCTATAGATAGCTTCGGGTTTGCCTTGTGCATGCCTTGAACCACCGGTAGGGTACTGGACGTCTTCGGCTCGGTGTGCGTAGGTGCTGGCGAATTCTATCACCGGTACGACCTACGCCGGAGCTCCGTGGCTGAAGAATAGGACCAGTTCGAGGTCGCGCGCAGTTCAATGGACTCATAAGGAAAACTGTGCTTCTGTTTATTAGCCCGCGATTAGTGTGCATGTTACCATACAGGGAGCCTTTGGTTGATGAGTAAATCCCCAAGTTGGCTCGTCTTGCATTGTGCTTCTACAAAGCCCACCCCCAGTAGTAGTGATCGTTTTGGCTCAAGTTTCCTCCTGGTTCTGCTGAATGATGGCGATGATTGCATTCCTGGAAGTCTTCAGCATGTGCTGTGTTTCCAATGCAGCAACAGCAACCCTAAATCCCTAAATCCTTCTAATTCCTAAATCCTTATGTAAACCCTAAACGCCTAAGTCACGTTTCAAGTTTGATCCGAGTAAGTCGTTGGACCAGTATCGCTACAGACCTTGCCAGGCTTGTCCGAGTGTGAGCGTCAAAATCCCCACAATCCCTAGAAACCTTAAAGATCCTTAGACTAAACCCTAAATCCCGAAATCCCCAAAACCCTCAAAAACCCTAGCTACTCCCGTTTGTCCCAAAATCTGCTGCGAAACTCCCAGGCCCGGGCCCGGACCACCGGGGCTCCCGTGCAGCATTGGTTTGGGCCTTCGGGCGACGTGCGAGCTGGAGGCCGGGTTTAGGGATGTTTAGGGATGTTTGGGGATTCTAAGGTTTAGGATTTGCGTTTAGGGTTTAGGGATTTTGGGGTTAGAGTTTCCCGGCTGGTTGCGAGAGTCCTGGATGCAAAAGGGTTTGTGTTTAGGGTTTATGTTTAGGATTGGGGTTTTAGTGTTTGGGGTCAGTCAGGCTTCACGTTTCGAACGCCTGGGAGAGAGAGAGAGAGAGAGAGGCCTTGGGGCTTTGGCTTTGGGGTTTTCGGCGATTGCAGACGTCCTGATGGAACCAAGCGTCTGAGAGTTAGTTTAGGGTTTATGGTTCTTCGGAAGCTTCGGCCTTAGAGGCCCTTTAAAGGTCCACCATGAGGGTTTGGGGTTTAGGGTGGCCTTTAAAGGTCTACCATAAGGGTAGCACAGGGGTTACTCTTATTACGGTCTCGGGGTTTGAGTGTTTTGGGGTCTTGTGGTTTTGTCGGGTCCTTGCTTCAGGGCTTTCGGCTTAGGGCAGCTATTTGGCTACTCTGTGCTGCTGCGTCCTCCTTGGGAGTCATTGCCAGCGTAACATCCTTTGTTCCAGCGTCACTTCTTATACAGGGGCTGCAGCAAGGTTATCCGATTTCGTGCGCGTTTGATCGTTCGCCTGATGCTCACGGTGATCACTCATGTTGTTCCTATCATCGAAGCATCCAAGCAGTTCCGACATGAAGGGAGACATTGGCCATAAAAGTGAGAAATGCCGAGCGTCCGCCACAAAACTGCAAAACTCAGGATCAAGCTGCTTGCGGAAATAAAAATGTCTTTGCTGCTGCTAGGCTGGATGATTGAGTCTTTAAGAGTCCCCTATCTTGTGAAACCCGGGATTTCCGCAGACAGTCGAGAGATGGAGAGAGAGGGTTTAGAGGGTAGTGGGCTCCTGGTTCCTGGAATCTGGCCTGTGCTTCGGGCGATCAGTCACGTCACCGAGTTAGGGTTTAGGGTTTAGGGTGGCATAGCCTGGTCAACTTTAAGACGTCAGATGCGGGATATGTGGGCCCAACGAGACTTGTTGGAGAGCCTGGGTTCATGCGCATATCCTGGGAAGGCATCCACACCAAACATGCCATTCAGCTGTGCCGCCGGGCTGCAAGCTTTCAAGAGAAGTGGAGAAGTAATTAAGCTTCAGCCCATACAAGTAGCATATCGTTGCAGTACCCTTCCGTTTTCGTTGCCTTACATCCTTTATGTTGGCAATACTATGGGTTTTCGGCTTCAGGTTGTAGAGGCCTTGCTGGTGGAGATCTTAGCTGTCGCCTTCGGCATACAAAGGTTACAAAAGGCTCCATGAAAGACGTCTCCAGGATGCTTTTTTTCCGAGTTCTGCACGTGGCTGGCGTGGGAAGTTGCTTCAGCACAAGATCACTGAGGTCCCCTCCTCCGCCTTTTCGAAAGCTATGTGTTTGACTCTGGTCCACATGGTCCCAAGACCTGAAGCCCAATGTCATGCCAGAGCCACGACTCTCCCCGGCGAAACGAGCCCAGCATAGACCCGACCATGAGTTTCGACTCTTTGGTACCCAGAGCGCCCACTACCCCTCAATTAAGGAATATAGCTCAAGTTATAAGGGGCGTCAGAGTATGCTTTAAGCTATATCCCTTACTTATTTGGTATTGGGCGGTCTGCATAGTTCCGGGTTTTATTCTCAAGGCCAGACTTCGTCGACCCGACATCCCTGTGCTTCTCCGAGTTGTGAGATGGTAAACGAGCCTTCGCAGGGCACCTGAAACCAGATCCCGAACCCCGAACCATACAACACTTAAAACCCACACTTAAAAGTCGGTAAAATAGAGGTCCAAGACTTATTACGAGGGAATTTCTTTTGGGATCCAGGCATTTCCCTTTGCAGTGCAGCCGGGGGGCGAGCTGAGGCTGGTCTTCCCACAGGGAGGTGATCTACGACGTCGGCCCGGTACCTGCAGAAATCCCGGCACAGAGCTGAGCCCGAGCTTAGCATTGGCTTTTCAGAAACCGACTTCGAAGGTTTAGGGGTAGGAAAGGTGGTTTAGTGAGTCGCAAACCATTAAATCGTAGCATCATAGCATCTGCCGATAGTACCATAATCTACTTGCAAATCCTGCAGACTCGGAATACACATGCGGAGAACCCCAATTTTTGTACAATTCAATCCCTGCAGAACCGGCTTTTTCTAAGGACTGTCAGCAAGTGTCACCCAAATGCTCCCCATAATTCCCGGATCCGAAATGCGACTCCTATGGATGAGTCTCCCGCGGCTCCAGTTGGCAGTGGATCGAAAGAAGGATTTCTAGGACATTAGAGGCTCGGAGTTTTTAAAGGGTGCTTAGCATATCGAAGCATCAGGATTGTCTGCACTTCTCCTCTAGGTTCTCACTTTTGCTTTGTAGCCGCTTTGCTGGGCTGGCACTTGGCCGCTCACTGCAGTGAGCAATACATCGGGCTCTGAAATACATGAGTAAATGTTTTGGGAGGGAGGCAGGCAGGTGTCACCCTGCTGGTATCAACTCGAAGCCACTCCTTCGCAGACACCTGCTTCCCGCTGCCCTGATCTGTACTTAGCCTGGCATGTCGCATTGATGCCCTCACATAAGAGGTGGGCGCAAGCGTCCGTACAGTCAATCCGAATCCATTCCCAGAGATTCGACGGCAGAGTCGGTGCGGGAAATCAGACAGGGCGTTACCCTGCTTGGAGGGACAGGGGATTCAGTCAGGCTTTCTTCTGGGCAACCTGACGACCCTTTGCCTTTCGCCACACCCACTCATGGTTTCCGTGCCTCGCCATGGACAAGCCTACCCGTCATGCATGTAACCTATCCATTCATCTTGATGCTGCAGTATCAAGTACATGGCGAGGTTCACACCGGATCTCCTGTCACACTCCACTGTCCCAAGCCCCAACCCCTAAACCCAAAATCGTTGAAAAAATCATACACCCCACAGACTACAGCCTTTACAAACCTTGTGATGCCCCATATTAATATAAGTGCTATATAATATGCCTTGAACAGGTGAAGGAGTCTTGAGCAGTCCTTGCGCCCGCAGTCCGGCAGAGCTTCGGATCAAGCCTTGAAAGCGCCGTGACTTTGCGGATGTTGGCACAGCGTGTGGCTCAGGCAGCAATTGTGGACACAAGTACTCTTTGCCGGGTGGAGTGTCATGGTGTTGAGGCGTGTTTCGGAGCGCTGGAGACCAGAGAACATTGCATTGGATTGCGACGTGACTTTTGGAGTTTTCATTGTGGGAAGGATGATGTGTAGAAGGTAAAGCAACAGGTCCGAATGATTCAGGTGCTCCGCACCGAAGCTAATTTAGTTAGATGCTGAGCCTACAACCACTGGACTTTGTTTAACAGTGCACCAGAAAGAGAACACATACAAGAGAGAGAGAGAGAGGGAGATTTCCGGAGAGCCCAAGAGAGGGGGAGACCGACTGTCCTGAGGAAAAGCAGATTTATCTGGCAAGGCTCGCCTAACAAGCAGAACGCTACGATGATTCACATCTGCAGAAGTGATTTGGGTGTTTCTGTGCTGTGTATTCATGTTTCAAGCATCGTTGAAGAAGCTATATAAATAGAAGCCTTCCTGAATGGAGAGTTCGCTTTGGCAACCTGGATGGCCGAGATCTTGCTTGGTGTTCTTCGGAGAGATTATCTTAAACTTCTTGCGCCGCTTGTTGGGCCAGTTCCCGGTGGTGACCTGCATTAGTGAGCAGGATGTCCGGTCAGGCACTGGTGCATCTTACCTGGCAAGGCCTGCTGCAAACGCTGAGTGTTCGACGATTGGTCAAACTGTCCGTGTGTACATGCGAAGAACATGGTGTGCTGCCTTTCTTTCGGCAACCCACCATCCAGTACAAGCAAGACCACAAACTCTCTACCAATCACCTCAAAATCCTACTCTATCATGCTCGCAAGAGATGTTTCAGAGGCTCGTTTCAATGGTAGGTTTCTTCTACAACCGCTAGTGCTTGTTCGCAGCATCGCAGGGTTCGATGTTAATCTGTTTTTACACGGGTGAGGGAGAGTTTTTTTTGCGCAACTTTTTGGCTGCTGCAAGGCGGACCCCAGTGAGAGTGTGTCGAGAGACCCCGAAACAACAAACTTAGTTGTCAACAAACCCAACAACCTCTAGTAAGATCTGTGATCATTGTGAACTACAGTACGTATTATTTGGAATACAGAATTTGGGGCCTCTGGGTATGTCTTTGTCCGTCTTCCTCGTCGTGCGTGCAGCGTTATGGCATTCTTGACAACGAGACGAATTCTTAAACCCCGGATCCTGCAGACACTTCCAGTGCTCTGCTGGTCCCAAGAAAGCTTAAACCCTAAACCCGCCAAGGAAATGGCAGACCACATGCGCCATGTGGTAGAAGCTGGAGGTGAACTTACACCGGAAGAGGGCCAAATGCTCTCCGTGGCGTATAAGAACAAGGCCGGCGAGTTCTGGCAAATGGAAGAGGTCTTCGGAGTATATATCGGACAGCCTGTGGTGCTCTAAGATTCGTGAGTTGAGGGGTCGATATTGTTGGATACTGCAAGATGTGGGTCAACAATCTCCCTTCGAGTCTACTATTGCCTAGTGAGTTCTACGATTCTACGTAGCTTTTCGAACATCCTACATGCCTCTTTGACTTTCACGTGTCACTTGTCACAAGTTTGTGTTCGAGAAGCAAGCCGCAGGATGCCTGTAAGGTGATCGGGGGCCAGGGTCGGAGACAGCGAGCCATTATGAGTCAACACGCTTCAGATCCGCATGAGGTTGGAATCCAACGTGCGGCATGGAGAGTGGTCGACGCCACGATGCAGAAGGATCTTCGGCCAACATAAGGTGTGGTTTGAGCACAGGCTGCCGAAGCAAAGACGTCTATGTCTCCGCCAGTCCTGGAGTTGAAGATGAAAAACTCCCAGCCAACAAATGTCGCAAGTAGAGCCATCTCCCCTTCGAGGGTTAGGATGTGTGTGTGGGTGTGCAGACATACAATTCCAATACAGCTCCACAAATGAATAAGTGAACTGACGAAGGCGAAGACATAGCCGTAAGAGCAGCGAGCACGCCAAGGTTGGTCTATCTTGGGAAATATACGTAACGCACATGTAAACATATACACCTATCTATACAAGGTAAGCATGTAGCATGTGCCTCTTATGCTGCTTGGCTACAGTAGGTTTGGTGTTGCAGCGCCCGGCCATATGCCAATTTTAGGCACTTCCGTGCTTGTCAACTGGCACATACATAAGTACGTCTATAACTGTGTTTTGAATATGTTACTGAGTATGTACGTATGCGTGTATGTGTGTGTGTACAATTGTGTACATGATATGTTCTATTCTATTCTATTCCATTATATTATATTATATTATATTATATTATATTATATTATATTATATTATATTATATTATATTATATTATATGATATTATATGATATTATATGTTATTATATGATATTATATGATATTAT
>CAJNJA010034031.1:9373-28991 GCA_905231915.1 Symbiodinium necroappetens
ACATTACATAACATTACATGACATTACCTAACATTACCTAACATTACCTAACATTACCTAGCATTACATACATACATACATACATACATACATACATACATACATACATACATACATACTTCTTCTTCTTCTTCCACGCTGCAAAGTCTCGAGTCTCTGCTAACGAAGTCGGGACAGGACGATTACGCCCCGGCTGATGCTGTGAGCTATTGTCACATCCCCAAGGCTTCTCCGGAGCCCCCGGTGCGAACACCCCTTGAGCGAGGCTCGGGCATGCTTGCACATCACTCTTCAACCCTAGCATAGAAAAACAAATACGAGTTTGAGCAACCTTGTTCAAACTCCGTGTGCCCGCAAGCCCTTGCTGGCTCTCCGTCGTCCAGCATATAGAAACGATCGTTGTGCCTGAAAATGGCTTGGTAGTGGCCACTGTTGGGAGTGGCACCACGATGGATGGTGAAAGCGCACAACCTGTACTCGCATCTTCTGATCGCAACTCCTTCCACGAAGACCGGCAAGAAAACTCTCTGATCAGGCACCACATGAAAATGAAGTTTAACACTGCTTGCGATCTGGGTGTCATACCTGAAACGGCCGACCGGTAAGATCAACCCCGGAGGAGGCATCAGGAGGGCATGAGACTGAGCCTGCATGTGCCAACAATCAACCAATTGCTGCATAGTACAATTGTCACTACCAGCAGGCAGAAGGCACAGAGGGTTAGAGCAGCCACCGTCATACTTCATCAGCTGTCCGGCACATGTTGCTTGCGAGCCACGTCCCACTTCATCCCCAACACCTGCGTCCCCGCCTCGTCGAGCCAGCCTAGCTTGATGGCCGTCGCCTTCTTCTCGTCGTCCGCCAACATCTGCTCGAAGCGACTGAGGACGGTGGAGAGGAGACCCTGCATCAGGATTACCCGCATCGGACTTTCCAACTTCTCCGGGTGCTTCTCCTTGAGGTCTCGCCATGTCAACCCCGTTTTGTAGAGGGCCGTCGCCATGCTTCCTGGAACATCCGTTCGGAGGAAGAAGATGTATGCCGTGTCGAGCCTCGCTATATTGATTTGATTGTCGTGGCGAAGAATCAACGCAGTCAGCATGGTGACCTGGGCCTTCAGCCTTTGCAGCTCCTTCCGTGCGGCCATCTCGTCCTGGTTGTGCTGCTTGTCCTTGGCCTGCTGTGTCGTTCCCGCAAAGGAGTTCCCTGATGGACGGTCCTGCTGCCGAGGTGGTTGTCCCTTGCCTCTTCCGGCTTTGTGCCCTTGCCCTTTGCTTCCCGGTCGAGAGAACTTGGAGGGCCGGTCCGGGATCATCTCCTCGTCCAAGTCTTGGTCCTGCTCGTTCTCCTGAAGGTCCAGGTCGTTGCGCGCTCTGTTGGGCGTGGCCACTCCTGCTAGTTGCAGAGCCGATGGGAGCCCGATTGTGCCCGGGGGCGCAAGTGACTCCATCAGCTGAAGCTCCGTTGTGGCCTCCACCAGGCTTTGACGCTGGGCCTCCATGGGGTTCTCCATCTCGGCTGCTCCCGGGGGGGACATGCTGCCGAACAGAATCAAGCGGAGGTCCTCTCGCAACTCTCGTATACAAGAAGGCACCACTAAACAATGCGACGCATGACCTTAAATGGGCATCTCTGCGTTGGAAAACCTCTCCACAGAATCTGCACGGACTGGTGAGCCCTATGTTGCTCTGCTTGACATAGGAGACACACATGTTGATGATGTCGGTGAGCTCCGGATGCTTGGCCAGCATGTGCCTCTTTACGTACTGAGGCTTCAGGCTCCAATGATGACACTCAACACAGTGATGCAATCTTTGTTTGATCAACCTGTGCGAAGCAAGGTCAAGCCATGTGCACTGCCGGGCCGCCTCCAAGATGTCAGGATGGTGAACTAAGGCTTCAGATAGAAGAGCCAATGTGTGTCCCGGCTGAGGCTGAGCATATATGGCCCGTAACATTTCGCACCCCCTAGCATTGATGTGGTAGAAGAAGTTGGGCCAATTGTTGAACCGCTTCATGCAATGCCTACACCATGGCATGCCAGATCTGGCATGCTCCATGTTGGCTTGCTGCGCTGATTGCTTGATTTCTTGCTGTCAAGATCTCCACCTCCGGTGGTGGCCCTGCATAAAGCTGTTGGAAGTAGGTCAAAATGTCATGGAATTCCTCTTCATGAGTCTGAAGGGCCCCTGCTGACGTGCGAAGCTGAAGTCGGCGGCGTTGAGTTTTCGGTGCCACCCTGCGAGCAGCCTGGTAGACGTTGCTTTCCTGAACTAGCTTGGCTACCATTTCTACCTTGCGTCGGCGGCCTCTTCGACGTAGCTCTCGGAGAGTAGCTTGGAGTCGGCTTGCATGCCTCCAACCCTGCCATATGGCCACAAGAGGTGTGCATCTGGACCGGGTCTGGACATGGTTGGCCTGGTTCCTGAGGTGGGCTCGAAGTAGCCAAAGTTGCCTTACAAGGTTGCTGGTGGCCATGTCCGGAACCTCTCGTCTCGCATATCTGTCCTGGTGGGCGAGAGAGGGTGCCGCAGTAGTCTGGTCCCACGCCTCTCGTAGCACGGTGTCTAAATCGAGCATGTCATGAGCGTGCTCTAGGGCATCGGTGTGCTTCCATAGCTGCTGTACCTTGCTCTGCTCCTGGAGTATCCGTTGGGCCTGAGCTGGGGCGGTACGACGGGTGTTCTGTCGACCATTACGTGGTGGTTGCGGAGCTGGAATGCTGCATTCAAGAGGGAGGTGTCGACCACCTGAGGTCGCCACATATGGTGCCACAAAGGGGCGGGTCTTGCGAGCCTCTGGGTCGCACAGATTTTCCCGGACAATCACGAAATCTATCTGCGTGCCCTGTGAGGTCGAGCCGGTGACCGGTGGGATGTAGGTACGGGCCGCCACCCCTCCTCTGGACCATGTGTTGAGTGCTCGACCTCCTGCTTGTTTCAACAGATTTTGCAGTTCCACCTGGTCCTGCTGCTGAACATCTCGACGAGGAACCACTCCTGGTCCACAATAGGGGTGCTCGGGTAGTAGCGGTGCATTGAAGTCACCGAGTAGCACACAGCCATTCCGTAATGGAATCTGAGCGACCCACTTGGAAGCTGCCCTCCACACCCCTCGCCGTTGTTGAAGAAGCTGGGCCACCTTACGGTCGGAGTCGAGGGTGGACTTGGCAGGGTTCCACGCCACTTGATAGATGCAGAGAATATCTAAGGGAACCTGCATCATGAGTCGTAAGTGCAGTACCCTCCCTGGCACCAGCACCGTGTGCCGGATCCCGTCTTCGCCCACAAGTCCCTTCCTCACCATGCATAGCACACCTGCTTTCTCACGACACCCTGTGTGAACCACGAACCAGCGGGCTGCCGACCCGCTGTACTCCCTGGAGAGGAATTCCTGGTCGGTGCGCCATGAGGTCTCCTGGAGGCATAACACATCCACCGGTCGCCCTTGCTTGTCCTCCATCACCATCCACTCCATAACTTCGTCATACAGGGTCGCAGACAGCCCTCCACAATTCCAGCTGACTATGCGAAGCCTATGCGCCTGCCTCTTGTGTAGGGCTGCCACGGAGTTCTTGTTGGAGGGGCCGGCTCCCGGCCGTGCTGCTTGTCCTGCATGAGTACCCAAGGCTTGAAGATGCATTCTACGACCACGATAGATAGTGGTGTTGTCCGTGCTGGCTGAGGCTCGAGCGATAGCCCTGGCCAACGATCGTTTCTTTGGTGAAGCCCTGGGTCGAAAATCGCCGGGAGGCATGTGATGTCGAACGACACCCTGCTTTGCCTCCACGTAGTTCGGTGCCTCTGAATATGCGGCTCCAGGTTCCCCGAGTGGAGGAGAACCAACCCTCGCATCTACCACTGCAGCGTTAGCTAGCTGAAGCATCAAGAAGTAAAGCAAAACCCGTAACCAGCTGGAAGCATGGACGCAAACACTGTGGCAGTGGTTCTGGGACTTGGGACCCAGACTGCTCTGCTTGACGACGAAGTCGAGAGAATTCGGAAGGCCTGAGCCGTTGTGATCGTCGGTGCCCCAGTGTGCATGCCAGTGTTCCAACCGAGGTCCACTATGCACTGCACCACTGCCTGCCTGGAGCAGCCGAGGTCGCACCGTTGGGGTACACCACCTCGTGATAGACCTGATTACAAGCACCCCTCGTTCAAGAAGGTATGCAGTGTACCGGATCAGCATAAGTAAGGCCACCGACGATGTACACAACCACGATGTGGGGCTGTACCTGGCTGGCCAGGTCAAAGGATTAGTGGAACAAGTTCGCAGGCAAGTACCGGTAGTCAACATTTCGGCTGGCCCTGCTTTTGCGTCGCGGCTACCAGGGCTGTCGTACCAGTCTGTGCCCCTTCGGAGCCTGTGCTGTGCTACCTGCTGAGATGCATCTGGATTCGGAAGCCACACAGGTATGGTCTCGGGCTCCTGGTGGCCCGAGGTGTCACCACTCAAAACCGCTGCCGGTCCTGCCTCACTATTACAGGTGACGCTTGCGACGCCTGAGCAGAAGGTGTGAGAATAGGAACCGTAACAGGAGCTCTGCAGCCCTTGAGTGTGTTCTCTAGTTGTCCCGCGCAGTTGACTAAGCAAATGAGAGGCCGACTTGCTGTTGGACGGAGGTCCGGTCTTGCTGTCGTCATCCAGGAGCACTGTGACATACTCCTCCTCGTCCATAGCCTCATCGCGGGCAGCTGCTGCTTCCAGCGTAGCCATAGTGCCGGAGCGTCGGGTAGAGGATGAAGCCGAGGGTGTGCCGCCTGAGCCCACTTGGTTTTCTGCCTCTGCCAAGGCATCGGCCACTTTGGTCTCGGTCTCCTCCTGGTCCAGCTCGAGGATAAGCTGGTCAAGCTCGATGTCCGCGAGGGCCTCGTTCACCTCTGCCGCCGTGAGCCTCGTGGAGGTAGCTTCGTCGACTGGCCTTGTGCGTGCCCTGGGCCGGGGAGCTGCAAGAGTGCGGTCGGAAGCTGGCGGGACCGCGGGGCCTTCTGGTCGCGCAGGTCCCACATATAGGTCTGGCGCCTCAGCTGCACTCACCGCATCGTCCTCCACACTAAGTAAATGTGGGTGGTAAAGGTCTCCTGGGTTCATGCCATCCACGACCACCTTGATCCTTTTCAAATCTTTCCAGTGGGGCGGCATGTAGGTCACGATGCGGCAGCTCGTGAGGCCCATCGCTGTGCTCACTGCCTGCGAGACCTTTCGGGAGATACCTGCCACATATTGGATTCGTGGTGGCGGCGGCGGGCCGGCTGGGCCAGCCGGGCCGGCAGGCCCCGCTCCATGTCGCCCAGAACCAGTCGCCGGCTCCGGCTCATCCTCTGAGGACCCAGAGTCATAGATCGGTCTGCCTCTTTCTGCATCATCACCCTGGGCTGCCCGTTCCAGGGCCTCATCAGCCCCGTCAGCCATGCCTGTTGGGGCACCTGTGCCACGGCTGCTGCCCCTGCCAGTCCAGTTGGAGCCCGACTTCTGTGCTTGAGCCCCTGCATAAAACAAAGCATGTAACGAGGATGTAAACGTCCAGGACGCAGTCATCAGATGCAGGCATCTAGGCTGACCCCCTGGAGGCAACACTACTCCTACTTTGCTCTGCCAAAACATGATGGGGCACAGGATGAGGAGCAGCAACCGCCGCCTCCAACTAGTTGAGCCCCAACGCCGGGCCGGGTCCACGACCAGAGCTGTTCGAGTACCTGACACCCTGAAAAGCTCGTTCAGGCTGGTGACCCAGAGGCCCATCAAACCCACGGTGCCGCTAACTGCACAGAGCAAACAGAAGATCGGCATAAGCGTAACCCCAACAAACCGGTCCACGGAGGTGGTGCATCCACCCCAGTGCTCCCGCTGCAGCTTATAGGCCCCTTGAAGCGATCTGGAAAAAGCCAACCACACCTGGCGCCGGCAGCACATTCCTGCACATCTAATCCATCGTGTCCAGGGAGGGGTCTTGCTGGATGCAGAGGGCAACGAACATAGAGCTCCCAAACTCCAAATCAAAGCCACTAATCTCACGCAGTAGCTCCAGCCTGTCCCTTGCTCTAAGCAAAAGATGCCATCCCTCCAGGACAATGATGAAGGCTGATGTAGCTTGCCACCTCCTGTCACACCTCCGTCTGAAAACCATCTGCAAGCGGTGTGACTGCCGAGACCACAAGGCGAAGAACAGAAGGTGCTCCACGACCCCACGCACAAAGCGATGAAGGGGATCAGGCTCCCAAAAGCTCTTAGGAATCTTATTATCGCAGTGGTCCAGGCGGAAGTCTCGGGGACCCATGGCATGCTGGAGGCTACAGCCCTGAATTGCAACGCCAAACAATCTTGTTCCTCCTTCCACTCGTCTCAAAACCAAACCCAGCCCACACCCGCCGAGGGAAAAGACCCTCAGCCAGCTCGGCACCGACCGATCCTCCAGACCAGTCGTGAGTCATCAGAGCCGAGATGCTTATACATACATACATACATACATACATACATAAATACATACATACGTGCTTCAAGACCTACTTTCATACCTACATACATGCATACATCAACACCTCGATACCTGCATACCTACATGCAGAAACACATCCTTCCGAGCCTCAGCTGCAGCGATGGCCTCTTGGATTTCTTTATCAATCTCTGCCTGTGAAATCCATGCCGACACACACCGAGGCGATCTGGAATTGGCATGCAAGCACTCGGGTGCCTCAATGTCAGCAGATGTTATCCTCAGAGGGGGCTGACACTTGGCAAACCATGGCGGCGACAGCATCGATGATACGGCTCCATGAAGCAATGATACAAACAAGGAATGGGCTTTGGCATGCAAAAATCCCGGAGCTCTGGCCTCGAGACAAAACGGTAACTCCTGGCCTTTACGAAAACTGCTTCCATCTGAGACTGCGACGTTCGCGGGATATAATTTCGAAAGCGGATCTGGCGGTCATCTGGCAGGTGTTGCAACCATGTCACCGACGACTAGCAGTCAGGGGAAAGATACCTTCTCTCTAGACCTTGCACAGCAGGCAACTGTCTGTGAGAGCCTTTTTTCTCTTCTGCCTGCTTGCTTTTCTTTGTTTTCTTCTTAGCTGGCCTCTGCTTGTCCAGGACCGTTGAACCCGCACATCTTGCTAGACACGTGCTGCCCGATCATCATCCAAGACCCAGGCTCCGGCTTGTGGCCCTGTCAGAGAAGAAGCTATTGCGGGCATCAGTGCTCGTTATCGAACACACTTCGGACGAGTGATAGTGCACACCATTGGCTCTTTAGAGTAACATACACACCCGCACAGCCTCTTCTATGGCCATTGCCGGGTACAGTCTGCGTCTATGCTTGGCCCACTGCTGAGCCATCGAAAAAGTAATCAAAGCAGGTGTCGAGTCCGGATGTCAATCCGCATGCAAGGCTGAATCAAGAGATCCAGAAATTAGCATAATGCACACACTGACTGAGCTTCAAGACCTCGCAAGTGAAGAAGTTCACTGCCTGCTCCTCTGCCTATCAGCCGATGGCGACATCAAACGATCGGCATCAGCGTGCGTGCACACACACCACACAGACAAACACGTGCCAGCAGAACCAAGACACGTTGGAAGATGTCTTCGAACTCGTATCTTACATGCGAGCGTCGAAGTATCCGCTGCTTTGCCAGAACCTCGCAAAACGGCACATATTATTGTGGATGCCGTGGCACATGTAAAAGCGACAAAGCCGTGACAGCAAGTTGGGGAAGTCGCTTCTGTTTTCGACGAGCTTTCTCGTCGCCTGCTTCAAGTGAAGAGTGAAGAAGCTTGTTTCACACACTGGTCGGCACAAGGTGAATTCGCTCAGTGCTACAACTCAGGCAGCTCTGAACCTGTTCCATGTAGTGGTCATCGGCCGTCACGAGGCACAAAGAAGCTCTAGGCTCTAGACTCTGCACAGCCGTGAAGCATTGGCCTCTCGAGTTTGGTCGAGCTGCGCCGCTTCCCGCCTCGGACCTTGAAGGGAATTCTGCGGAAACAAAGAACATCATACTTTACATAGCTCGAAGAACATATTCATGGAATTCTGCGTGAGATGCTAAGGTAACACCATTCACTCTGGAATGACCTTGTAGCATTACTATAACAATGGGGCAGCATGAAACATCTTCTTGCAAGAACCAGGAAAGGCACGAAAGATGAATGGAAGAGTTCCACATCGCTGCCCTCGGACTCCCAAGGATCCGCCTCGCAGAAGTTCCACCCACCCAGAGCATACACAAAGCTCGCACTGCCTCCTCTCCGGTACTGAAATCTGTCTCCAATAAGACCAATCGATTTCGCTCCTTTCTTGCCTGACAAAGCAGCAAAGTCCAGATGCACACCTGGAAAGAGGGCCTCCTGCTGTGCCCAAGCGGCACAGTATGTGTGAATGGTGTATGGATTCGGGGCTAAAGGTGAGAATCACCGCCGCGCTCGAGCCATGCCGCTCTTGGAAGAACGAGGGCTCGTACCCAAGCACGTGGACGGCTATGCGGCTATGATAGCATCACTACGCGATAAGCAAAACAGTCACTGACACAAAAGGCCTCTTGCGGCTTAGCATTGACTTTCTGGTGGTGTGTCTTGGTCCTCCTGACTTCATACTTGATTACCACGTGGACGTTCTTCGCACAACTTTTCTGTGGCCTCAACCACTGAACCAAGTAGTAGTAGTAGTAGTAGTAGCAGCAGCAGCAGCAGTAGTGGTGGTAGCAGTGGTGGTGGTAGTAGTAGTAGTAGTAGTAGTAGTGGTGGTGGTAGCAGTGGTGGTAGTAGTAGTAGCAGCAGTAGTAGTAGTAGTAGTCGTCGTCGTCGTCGTCGTCGTCGTTGCCGTCGTCCTCAGCTCGAAGCTGCCATTGCAGGCTTGAAAGGAAAAGAGCCAAGCTTGCCAAAAGCTGTCCCGTGAAACATGTCTCGGTCCTCCAACAACCTGTCATTAGCATCTTTGTTCGAAGCACAGAAGGCAGTTAGCAAGAGGTGCGACTTCAGAGCAAGCCGAAAACTCCGGCAATCCTTCAGTGATTCAGTTAACAACAGAACACTGGGTATGTCTTCCTTCTCCGCTTCACAAGCATGTTCAGCTTGTCGTTTAGCATGTTCGCATTTCTCCTCCTGTTTCTGCGGACGAGTGAACGTGTAAATGAGGCTGCCCACCCTCATCAACCCCATCTCAACAAAGAGGAAAACCTCCCACCAAGCACAACAACGAGGGGCTGTCTCGGCCTGTTGTCTTGAATCAATGCAAAACCGTGATACTTGAAATGATTATCGAGGCAACATGCTCCGCGAATTTGGCTCCAGCTCCAGGCGAGCAAGCGGTAAAAACTTATCTAATTCATCGTAATTTCGTCATCCATACCCCAAGCTGCAAGCGCGAGATAACGCTCCTGAGTGACACATGAGAGGCCCACCAGGCCTGTCTGTGAGGAGTAGTTTCGCGCATGTGTGTGCGACTCGGGCAACCCGTGTCGACTGAGATACTAAACGTTAAACGCATAGTGACAGAGCGCAGGCACGATTTGCCTGCCAAAGCTACATCTCTGCAAAGACTCAGCACTCATCGCAGCCTTAAAGTTGCATCTTTCATTGTCGATGGTCGCTGATCTCGTAAAACCCACCGTAGCCAACGACACAGATACCAAGACGCTACGATCGCGACAAATCAGCTGTGCAACAAGATTCAGGCCTTCGGCACGGGCCTGGCGCTGGATACTCTCGAGCATGACCAATATCCAAGCACAGTCAGCGCTTACGATAAGGAATGATGACGTCGTGCAAGTGGGCCATCAAGAGTTGGGCAACATGCCACTTTTTTGAACCAGATTGGGTCTGACTGTCCACCGTAATCAGCTCTACTTCTTCGAAGTGGAGATGGCGGCGGTACACATTGACTCGGAGAGATTTCTCCACAACAGATATGCCTTGCAGGCGTATCCGCTATCGCAGGCATAACTCACATATCTGAATCCCCAGCAACACTCAAATGAGTAGGGACGCTGCCGATTCAAGCAGAATACTTTTAGAATTCAGTAGTGCGGCGCAAAGATACCTGCACGAATCGCGGATCACACACTTCATTGGACAACTTCACTGCCAGCAGCCACCCACTTGAACCGAGGAACGCAGTATCACAGCCACACGGCAATGACAGTGATATCGTCGCAGCAGTCATCCTCGTTTGGAGCAACAAACCGGCTAGCTTCAGATTGCGCGACAAGCATCATAAAAGGTTACGTTTGCGGCTTCTCTGATGCAAGCTACGGATTCCGCAAGCCACTGCGCTCTCGAATCGGACACCAGCTTCCTCGGTATCGGCAGGCGTGCGATTTCTAAGCAGAATCACCAACCACAATTGCCCTGGAATGCAGTGTGTTATCGTCTCGAAACGATATGCAGTGCCTACTTGTTGTTTACGATTGATCACACACATTAGACAGGCACCTTGAACCAAGGCCAGTTATCGGCAAGTCTCACTGCAGCATCGGCAAGATTTTTGCGCCCAACCTCCATGGATATGCAAGCTTCTGATTTCCACAGGTTCGCGCTGCATGCTGGACTTGTCTACGCGCTTTCCCGGGGAAGCATGTACTCTTTCTCGCCTGGCCTGAAGCACGGTGCTTATAGCGTCCGCATCGCTCAGGAATTCCCAAACTCCATCGGAGCAACAAAGCAGCAGATCTTCCTTCTGGAACTCAAGCAGCTTGAAACTTGGCCTGAGTGAGTGGCAGGGCCTAATGACCGTCCCCAATGCAAGGGAAGCTTGAAAGCCACAAAATGTAGAACTGTTCTGAAAAGTGGTGATACGAGCACACTCAATCCAGGCTTGCTCTCGCCGAAGACACAAACGTTTAGAGCTGCAAAGAACGGCTAAGGACATGGCTGGTGAATCACTCCCACAGAATGTCCAGACAAGTCCCCGATGGAGCGGGACATTGCCAAGCCTGGAACCTCCTTGTTCTTGGCAAATATTCGGTGTGGCACATCCTTGCTTCTATGCAGATTACCGGATCGAACTATGAAGAGCAGACAAGCAGTTGCCGAGGAACACCAGGCAGCAGCAACACTTCGCCACCACTCTGGACAACGCGGGCTTTCTCCTAAGGAATGAGCATTTGTGGCGGTTCGGGTAAGCCGAAGTCGTCCTCACATCGGATGAACTAACCATTCAACCTTGATGGTCCTGTGGATCGTTGGGCTTATGGTCTTCTGAAGCTCCCACCTGAGTCGGCCATTCCATGCCAAGCATCCAACTACTAAAGCTGGAAAGCCGTAAAAACCTTGCGAGTGAAGTCGAGCTGCACACGAAGGTTTTCCCTCAGTACCGCGTGCCCAGGTCCGCAGTCAATGGCATAGTTATTAGTTGGAACAACTGCAAAACGCAGGCTGGAGGAACAACATCAAATGCGAAGCAATGTCTCTGTTTCGCTGTGTTCTGCCAAGCCGCTTTGGAACGAGATGCAGGCCGGCCCAGCACACACCTCGAATCTCCAGCCTTGCTCAGGGCAATGCAAATCGATTGAAATATGTTCCATCCTTCTACCTTGCTATCCCAGGTTTGGCCGCTTAGCCGGCTTAGCCGTTGGCCCAAGCCAACAGGAGCTGCTTTTTCTTTCGGTCGACGACAGCCACCTTCGACTGCCGCACATCGCAGCAACTTGACAATCGAAGCTGATCTTAAGCTGGTGCTCAGGCCACCGCTGACAACGTGGTCCCACTCAGCCTATCGGGCATGTTTTGTCGATGCAGGCCTATGCAACTCGAATGTGATGAATTGTTAAGTTAGCGGCGTCAATTCGAAGTCCTTCGTCGTAGCTGCGCACACCAATTCCTGCGGTTGGTCGCTAGGAACAGGCGAAAAGGCTCCAGGATGGATGATGGACTCTGCTGCCTACCGGTTACCAGCAGCAAGAAAAGGCAACGCTCCTGCGAAACTTCAACGTTTCTAGTTACTGTCTTGGGCAAGCAGCCCCGAACACATCCACTCCGCCAGAAACAAACGAACGGGCGAAGGCCAAACTTGCAGTGTGGCCTGTTCATGAGATCGTGTGTCGACGAATACCAAAACAAGTAAAATGGGAAAAAGCAGTGTTCATGGCGACAGTGGCAGAAAGGCCTGGTGCACAACGTCGAAGATCCTGGTGGAGACATCTTGGGGAACAAATAAGTGCATCAAAGGCGTTTCAAAGCTAAGCTTCCTCGTCATAACTGTCTCTGCCGGTAATTCCTTGTTCGTCGACATGTGTTCCAGAAGCATCCTGCAGACTTTCAACGCACCGGTCAGCACCGCAACAAACACGTGTGACAAAACTAGTGGCCACACGCAACCATGCTGTCCGCAGCACAAACTTGCAAGTCCAGTGAGATGCCCAGTGACCGCCGATGCCTTCGGCAGGGTTGGGAATCGGGATTGGCAATTCATAGTGCACTAGCATGCAGAAGTTTCGAATGCTTAAGAGCACCAAGGTCTCGTACAGCTCTCGACGCGATAACACGAGAAGGCAAACATCATGTAGCGGTAGCATGATAAAGGCTACGGCTTTGATGGTCGTCTGATGCAGGATTCTTCTTGATACACAGCAGTCTGACAGCTGAGCAAAGCGCCATGTCCATCTGCAACGCAGCAGAGAAGGAAGTGTCCACACTCTGCAACGAAGAAATTGTCCTGCTACACAGCTCTACTACGTGTGCAACCATCTCCAGCATGTGCAGCTGCTCACTACGACTTGTGTAGCTCGTTGCAGGAGGTGGAGAAGTTTACATTCGAGTGAGTTGTGCAGATCACTGCAGTGCTTTCTATGCGCTTCGCTGCTGCTTGTCAGGCACACCCTTGCGAGAGAGCAAGGATGCGCTTGGCAGACATCGGCAGAGCCACAAACCACAAAGCAGCAGTCCTGGTTCGGAGTCCCTGGCTTGCGGCCCTGGTTTGCTTTTTCATGTTCTCTCTTGAACTGTGAAGCGCGGCTGCTCTCCGCGCCTTTGCGCAGCTCACAGCCACACCCGCCTTCAAGAATCGAGACCTCTCTCAGCAAAGCTTAACGTGCTTGACAAGGCTTGAGACCGCATTGGTCCACGTCACCGGCCTGGCTGCAACATCGCTGGCACATCCGGCTTGTTCTAGAGACTTCTCCTAGCAAAGCGTTGGGCTCACCACTCGATGGTCCAGTGGGCATAGCCCTGTCCTTGAACTCACCTTCTACAATTGCATCCAATCCGCCTGCCTCGAATGGCACAACTACTTTCCACTTCCTACAGTTTTTCACTCTCGGCCAGCCTTCGTCATCCCGAGCATGCATGCTTCAACCGCCACACCTGCGTAAAGAACAGATCTTCACTTGATTCACTTGCATGGAGAAGACTCCAAAAAGCCATTTTTCAACAATGACAAATATGGAAATCCTGAAACAAACCTGTCCGAAAGTAAAACACTAACATGCCAAAACAATAAAAACGACTACTTGAAAGCCCACAGAGCCACGATGCTGGACAGCAATGGAGTGCCGGCTGGGTTGGGGCTGGGCTCGTCCTGGGACCCGGGGCGGGCCGGGCAAGCGGGGCGGGAGGGGCGGGAGGGACGGGCGTGGAAGAGCGAGCAGTGCACAGGCATCGTTTGGGGCCCGGCGCCTTGCCGAACTACGTGCTGATTTAGGGTCTGGTTTTTTCTGGCCCCCCCCAAGGGGCGGTTTTGGAAAGCCATGTAAAAAAAAAACAATCAAAAAACATGCGACCAGAACCAAGGCGGCCCCCTCCCCCGTATCTGTTCTCAGCTGCCAGAATGTCAGGGTTCATGGCTTCTGTTCTGAGGGCTGCGGGTCAGCTTTGGTGTGGCTGTTTTCTGCTTTCGGTAGGTTTTTAGATTTCATTTCAGTTTGTTCTTTCTTTCCGTTTGTTGAAATCGACGTGCAGAGCCATGTCAATCGACTGGTGGTTAGAATTCTTGGTGCCTTCCAAAGCCGACACTTTGGTGTCGGTTTTTGTTCCACTGCTTCTTCGCTCTGTTGACGTGGAACCTTGGCTAGTGACTGTGGAGGTCACGAACTCTGTCTGTCTGTCTGCCTGCCTGTGTGTCCGTCTGGCTGTCTGTCTGTCGCTGTCGCTCTGTCTGTCTCTGTCTGCGTCTGTGTCTGTGGCTGCGTCGGCATCTGCATCTGCGTGCGCGTCTGTGGGCGTCTGTATGCCTCTGTGTGGGTCTGCGTCTGTGTCTGCGTTTGGGTCTGCCTCCGTGTCTGTGTGCGTCTGCTTCTGCCTCGGTGTATCTGTGCCCCTCTGTCTGTCTCCCTGCAGTGCAAGCAAACCAAGTCCTTTTTAGGTGATTCACAAAACCCCGGCACACGGAAACCGACGGAAAGGTAGGCACATTGCTGACTAGAATGACATCGGGGATAGCCGGTGATGAAGGAATGCCTGTGTGTCATCCAAACACCGGAACCCAAGTCCGAGACCCTTCGACCTGCGAACCCCACCCGGCCCAAACACTAGACTCCCCGTGCAGGCACATCCGAGTTCGGTTGCCAGGGGTTCAGAAGAGGCCTGTAAACCCAGAAAGCAAAATCAGAAACCTTTAGTCTGTAAACACGGAACCCAAAAATCCCAGACTTCGAAACCTAACCCAAAACCTTTCGGCCAACAAACCTCACCCGCCCCAAACACTGAACACAACGTTTCGACGCCCCTAACTTGTCGGCATGTTGCAATGAGAGCAGTGGGCTTGGTTCAGCAGTATGCGTAATGACCCCTGCAGTGATGGACACCCTTGTTCCATCTTGTTCCCATGTCTGCTGCGACGCTGACCCTAGAGAAAACCCGGTGTGCCCGCTCTGCGTGCCGAACTTTGATAGACCCGTTTCTCAGTAAGCAGGCATATGGAGGTCGGTTTCAAGGCGCCTGCCTAATGTGAAATCATATTACTTTCCTGCTATCGTAAGGACGCATCAGCTGCTCGTCCGAAACGGTTTGGACAACGACTGCAGAAGTCGGACAACGAAGCGTTTCGTCTCCAAGCATTGAGGCAACGCGGAATGAGCATGACCATGCCTTGGAAAACCTTTGATGGATCTTGCACAAGATATTGAAGTTCTCCCATGCCAGACGTCACTGCTGCCGGGGAGACGTCCTGTCGGCGCAAGGACTATCAAACCACTAGCCAATCCCGTAGCCACCACATATCACCTGTCACACACACACACATACACGCACAGGCCATCGCGGCCACTTGCAGCAAGGCTAGAGATAGCAAGCAGCTAGAGTTCTTCTTCAACTTCTGCACATGATGGCAACTGGGCAGTTGCACGTGAAAGCCGCTACAAGCAGCCAGAGTTTCACCTTCTTATCGAGGCATGCCGATTGGTTTCAGGTTGTCGCCTACGCCACGCTTATATCTCCCAGTACATTCTGTAGGCCAACAGACATCTACAAAGGCACCTCGGGCGCAGGACCGCCACCTGGAACGAAATGGCTTCTGCGCCGAGTTCGCTTTTGCGTTGGCGCATCCTCACCAACAGTCTCGTTGACACTGAACTTTATAGCGTAGCATCCTCCTAAATCTCGTAATTTTTAGCCAGTGGAAGAGAAATCCGAGCTGCTTCTGTGTCGTCCACATCCACCGTGACGACGCCATCGGCCTGCTGCTCGCCCAGAACATCTGCTTGTGCAGCATATCCCGAGTACGAAGCCGTCGCATCCTGCAAACCAACGTGAACACTGTTTGCTGCTTTGCCGATTGCAAGGTGCCTTCTCCACTACCTCTATCTGCACGGAGCTGGAAGAAGCGGGTTCTGCTGTCGCAGCAGTGGAGGCATCACCGCCTCCTCCAGCTTTCACGTCCTGGCCAAGGCTTTGGCGTTCATGCCCGTGTCGACAAGGCTCTTCTCAAGTTCACGGACAGGCCACGGAGCTAGGAATCTTCTGCGAACTCCGACGACCTTTTGTTGATGTAGGCGTCGCCTTTAGACTTGCGACAGCAAAACTGGGATAACGAAGCTTCCGCCAGCCTTTGTGCTTTTGGCATCTTCACAGATGCAACAGATGCCAAACATTCGCACGCAGTCTGCCTCAGCAGAACTCAACATGTCTGAAAGATCATGCAGTCTGCTTGCCATGCAACACTGGGCTCTGGACTTGGCTTGGCCCGCGCTCAACGAGCTAGAGGTAGATGCATCAGACCACCATAAGGTCATGAGGTCCGTGCGGCAACCCCTTAACTAGATCAAGATCTGCAACACAAATTCAGGTTATCGCCAACATGCATGTCAGGAATTAGCTTGAGAACAATGCAACACGACGGCCTGCAAGGTTATCAGTAGTTTTACACAGTGTCCTGGAAGTTTGCAAGAACCTGTGATACCCCGACATCAACTTCAAGTCCGATTGAGCCCATGCATATGTGCACACATGTGTATGTGTGCGTATATGTATGATACGTATATATATATATATATATACACACACATCTATCGTAAGCACGTCTGCAAAAACTGCAAAACAGACTGGATGGAATGGCGGCGAACACAGAGAAATCGCAGCCTAGATGGCGTCTGGCGAAGGCGAGCAGATCGACGCACCTCCACCTGGCGGGCTCGTACTGCTTGCACTGCACTCTCTGATGTGTTACAGCCTCACATTCATGCTCATTCTGTGCCGTTGCCTTGCCGTTTTGAGCACTGACTTTCGATGATGCGACCATGCTAAGTTTGATCGGCTTGGCAACAGATTCCCGAAAGGGCTATTCAGCCGGGTTTGGCATGTCGTTTACCAACATGAACCATACTAACTGAGAAAGTTATCTGTAGGTAGATATTTGACCATTTGCAAATCGGCAATGAGATAGCAAACGGCTTCCGACGGTACGCAGACTACACAGCACCACGAATAATTCTTGCTTGTACAACGGCTCTTGTTTCACAGCCAACATGCTTGCACAGGCAATTGCCCCTTCGCATCACGCACATGAGCTTGTGTGACCTGCGCCAAACATGGTGAAACTGTCCAGGAACCACTTCTGGGTTAGGTGTCAAGCCAGGCTTCGCCAGGATGAGTATAGCTAAAAATCTTCGAGCGATCACCCCTTGGTATCACAAGCGGCATTGTCATCCGTACCGAAATGTAGGTACGTGGTTCGCTGCCTGCCTGCAAGAAACAGGGTCTGAGCGATTCGCTAACCATGATGGATGCCAGAATTCCAGAGGGTGCAGCTTCTTCAAGTATGGAGAGAAGTACTCACTCGTGGTGTCCATGACACAAATGGCACCCTGGCAGCTTGATTTCGTGACAAATCTCCAACTAATTGTGGCAGTGAGCACCTCCTTGATGGGATACGCAGTGTATTGGACAGCAGTGAGCAAAGCCTCAGCATTTTCGCACAAGTCATGCGGCAAGTCCTTCCAAGCAAAAACCCACCGTCACTTAACGGCTTTTCTGTCGAGACCGAGCGTCGGAACCTGTGGTCATTATGCCACGTCCAACGACTGCCAGTGCGTCCAAGGAGGTCTGAATGGACACACAGTGATGAAATCTGCTGTGCACAAACATGCATGACTCCAACCTCGGCACAAACCCGGGCAGAACTTTTCTCTTCTGGCGCTGTCTGCCCTTCAGCATCACCAGCCGCCCTTGCAACAGGTGGCCCACTGATAGCAAACATTGACCGGTCAACCGAAACTGTGCCAATGTAAACGCGTTATCAATATGCGGATGAGGATCTGTTCGCCGCCATCGGACATGGCAATCGTGTGAGAACGCTATGTTCCAACTAGCACCCTGCGAACTGTGATTGCGCAAAACTACACGTGGAATGAAAACTGTTACCGTCTCGCTGCTTGCATCTACATGAACACTACCCCGTTTGATATCTGCAGTGATGTCAAGTTTACTCACACTTTTTGGAACGAATTGTGAATCGTCCAGCCTACACTTCTGCGAAAACGATCGGGTCAACAGTTCTTACTACCGCACGGACTGAGTTAGAAGTCGCCAAAGGAATTCCGCGTAAAGTGGACAGTGTTTGTCAATATGTCCCGTTTTGCTGGGTTACAATTTGGACGAGGTGCGTGCAGCGGCTTTGAAGCCGGCATAAGATCTACTCGCTTTTACAAACCTTTAACGTTGCAAAAAATGCAGACGGTCTGAAACCATGATCGTTCACACTGTCAAAAGCCTTTCTTTTTTTGTCAGATGATGATGCGAGCGAAACTTGCTGGGACGATAGCTCAGGAACTGCTTGGCTGCCGATTTAGCGAACAGTCGCTTGCATCCAGTTTGATGCGTAGACTAGAATCTAGAAGCGCCACAGCGGAGGACACAAGTGCCGAAAACAACTCCAATTCAATGTTCAGATTGTGAGAAACAAACAAACGTTTTTCCCGGTTTTCCATGACATCGAAACGCAAGTCAGATTCGGCTATTGCGGAAGCCCGATTTGATTGATCGCCGTACAAGTTGCTCTGTGCTGGATGACCGCAAAACAGCTTTGGAGGAGAGGCCGCAACACGGTGTGCATAGCCTGCTTCGCGATTGAGCCAAGGCGCACGTCACGTTGGTTTTGCTGTTCATCTTCGGGGCAGACAAATGATAATAATAGTGGCCAACAAGAATGCAACAGCCAGCTGCCCGCAAGCGCCGATCTGTTCAACATGGGTAGCTGTAATGAGGGGCTCGAACTCTGGGACTCCGGAGGGCTCGTGCGGGCGGGGGGACACATTTCACTGCAACCGCTAAATCTCAACAAATACTGCACCGAGATTCCTTTTTCGAGTAAGAGTCAGGAAAGTAGCCTAGCCGCCTATCTGATAGGGGTCTATCTGAAAAGCCATACACCCCTGCCCCACCGTGCGTACCGACTAGGCCATAGACCCCTATGGACAGGGGAAATCGGATAGGCACCTATGCCTATGGGCGTCTGCTGGGCGGGGCATACTGGGCTGTGGCTTGGGGATAGACCCCTATGATGGGCACAGACCCCTATCGTTTTCCGAGAAGGGTCTATATGATCCGGTATTCTTCTCGGTGACTTGTTTAGGATGTATGATGGACCGTTATCGGCAAATGAGGAGGCGTGTTCAACATGTCTGATGAGCCGGTTCAGGGGAAAGTGTTACACCACGCAACAACAAAGGCTACGGGCTTACAAACTAAGCGAGTTACTTGGAGAGCAGACAGCAAAGTGGACTGAACAAAGTTCACTCGCTCAGCTTCTTTTTGTTTCGGCTTGCCGGAGAAGCGACTGCAGCTTCAAAGTCGTCAGACCCGTTCGGCCTTTGGCCAAAGTGGGTCTGTAAGCAGCTGCTGTGCAGTCGTTAGCAAAATCCCGTTTCGTAAGGCAGTACGAACCAACAGCGTGCAAGAAGAGAAGTTTAGCGGGCAGCGTAGCACAGCTCATAGCGGAAAATGCTTGTGTGGACTACGGTGAGGGCGGGTGGGAGTAGCGAAGCAAAAGATGCATCTAGGTGTGCTGCCAGAAAAGCGGGCAAGCCCTTCCTCACCCCCCTACCGCGACTGCACCTATGCTGAAGCTTATCTTAAGCTGCAGCATAATTGCAGCAGACGTAGAGACAGCTAGAAAGGTGTGTGCTTGAGCGAAAGCGGTGCGACGGGCAAGCACTTTCCAAAACAACCCTGAGTGAACACAGGAACC
>CAJNJA010034042.1:0-29634 GCA_905231915.1 Symbiodinium necroappetens
CCTAAACCCTAAACCCCTCAGAGTCTCAACCCTGAGGGATCGTGGGGGCCAACCCCCCGCTGTTGAAGTCCGATTCTACTTCAAACCATGGGTGCGGTTGATGTTTATAAGGGGTTTAGGGTTTGGAATTTAGGGGTTTACGGTTTAGAATTTAGGGGTTTAGGGTTCTGCATTACCTTAAGGACCCTAAACTATGGGAATCAGGGTCTATTCCTAATGATGGGCAATGCAGGATTGCTACCATCAACCGTAGTTCTCTGAATTAGGGTCCTTTTTCTAGGGGGTTCCCTAAAGGGATCTACAAGCGTTTGCATAAGGGTAGCATTACAGTAGTTCTCTAAATTAGGGTCCTTTTATTGGATCCCAAACATAGTACGGCAACCTAATAAAAAAGGATCATAAATGGGACTCTAGTTTAGAGAAAACAAATACATAGACACATATATATATATATAGAGCGAGAGAGCGAGAGACAGGCCATGCATTTTGGAAAAAGCCGGGCCCGAGGGAGCAGACGGGTGGTGGAGTTACAGTTTCAGAGCTTCAGGGTTTCAACATCGCTTATGCAGGTATGTTGGTTCAGGGTTCCGGCTCTTGACCGGCGAACCAGACACCCCGAAAACACGAAGCCCTCGAGACCATGTCAAAAAGCCCAGAAACGGTTTAGGGTTTAGGGTGGTTTAGGGTTTAGGGAGGTTTAGGCCAAGGGGGGGGGGCGGTAGTGAAACCCTGCGTGTTACAAGTTCGCCCACGAACAGCGCAGACATTCAAGGAGTCGTCTTCCTGACCTAAGTGAGATTTCCCGAATCCCACAGGCTCGATTCCAACTGTTTCGTGAACCAAGGTCAGCGCAGGGCCCAGGGCTTGACAGACTAAGGATTGCTTTTTAGGAGCATGTTGGTTTGGGCTTCAGGGCCTATAGGGCTTAGGGTTGGGTTTAGGTGATGTTCCCCTTTTAAACCTACAAAAGTCCGTGATCCTATTCGGCATCCCTCTGATCAACTCTAAAACCTATACATTCTATACGGTTTGCATCGCCTAAAGCGGCGCAGTACGGCGGTCCAGAAGCTGAAAGAGTCTTCCGCGATCCTCAAAGAGGCCACCCTTTTTGAAGGGACCTTATTCAAAGGGGTAGCTCCCTAAATTGGGGTGCCTTTCAGGCTCCCTTTCTGTAACCCTAAGGGTCCAAAAGGACCCCATAATCAGGTACTTTGGCTGCGGATAGTAGTTATCTGACCATTGGCGTAAGGGTCTACTTAAAGACCTTAGCTTACAGAACTACGAGTACGGTTTAGGGTTCAGGCGGTTCAGGGTTTAGGGTTGACAAACCCTAAGCACTAAACCCAATGCCTGAACCCTAAACCCTCTTCTTGATGTCCCTTTTTTGTTGCACTTTAGAGCCAGACTTGATGTCCCGCTTTTTGCACTGTAGAGCTAGAATCTGCAGACAGGAGGGTGCTGTGTTTCTTCAGCCTTTATATTCCCTCCTAAACTTTCAAGCCTTATCGCATCTCTTAGCTCTAGCTTTTTCTTGGAGTTGACCTATTAAGAAGAGCGTTGGCTGCCAAAACAAGGTGCATCTTTTTCCTCTTTCTTTCAGGAACCTTCGCTAATTACTCCAGGTAGAGCTTACCCTAAACCCTAAACCCTAAACCCTAAAAGTCCCTAAACCCTAAATCCGACACCCTCTTCTTTTGAGGACCCCGGTGATGGGGTCTCGAGGTGTTCAGTCTTTGAGTTGGCGAAGTGTAAGTTGCAGTGCTCGGGCGCTGATGATCCCTAGAGGTCCTTTAGGGGTTCCGTTGAGGCTCCAAACAGAGTTTCTTTAAGGTTTCTATAATAGGGTACTCGTTTCTTTTATAAGAGTAAGTAGGGTACTTGTTTCTTTAAGGTTTCTATAATAGGGCACTTTGAGGTTTCCAGGTATAAGGTATAAGGGTTTACGTATATCGTATACACTGTTGACGGACACATCTTACAATGCTCGTATACATGTAGGTCGACCCTGAGGGAATTCAGGCTTTTCTCCCATACTCTGGAATTTGTGATTTTAGTGATCGATATGTGGGTGTGTGTACCTTGTGAGTGTGTCTTTATGCAAGAAATAAATAAATAAATGAAAAAAATAAATAAATATATAAATAAATAAGTGAAAAAAGTAGTTAAATAAATAAATAAATAAATAAAAATAAATAAATAAATAAATAAATAAATATATATATATAGAGATAGAGAGAGAGAGAGAGAGAGAGAGAGAGAGCTTGCTAAGCATGACCATTTATCCTGTTGTTGAAGGGGCTTGTCAGCCCCGCAACAGCACCGTAGGGCTTATCCCCAAAACCTCTGCCTCTGCAATAAACCCTAAACCCGAATCCCAAACCCACAAAGCCTTAAAGCCTGAATCCCTGAATCCCTAAGCCCTGCGCCCTCGAGATCCCTTAATGGATCCCTTCAAGGATGCCTTAAAGGAACCCCCCTAGGCCTCGAGACGCCCAAAAGCAGGCTGCCAAGATCGATGAGCTCTTCAAGAAGGCCCCGCTATGGTTTAGATGTCAGGGCTGAGGGTCCAGGGTTTTAGGGTTTAGGGTTTAGGGTTTAGTTTAGGGTTTAGGGTATTAGGGTTTAGTTTAGGGTTTAGGGTATTAGGGTTGAGGGTTTACGGTTTAGGGTTTAGGGTTTAGTTTAGGGCCTGGTTGACAACATGACGCGTTTAGGCTTGAGGGTTAATGGCGTCGCATCCCAGCCTCAAAGCTTATCAACTCAACCAGATGATCCCTGAGGGATTGATGTTCGGGGCTAAAGATTATTGAGTTGCATATTGTCTTCTCGATATGCACGAGATGGCCACAGGATGTACGGTGCATGACATGCAAATCTTTGTGCGAAGAAAGGGGTTAGTATTTTGCAAGGCCGAGCGTGATTAAATATCTCCCAAGCCGGCGTATTGGCGGGGTGAATATTGAGGTGAAATTGGCCTGAGCCTTAGCAGAGCAGGTATCAATTGAAACAGGGTGCCTCAAGCAAAACAGCTTCCCGTTGGCAAGTTTAGTGTTTGCTGTTTAGCCTACTTTGGGGTCTTCTTCACTCATCGTATTGTTTTCGATATTTTTCTCTTTTAGGGGTAGGGAAGTCTTGTTTTGCGCTGATGATCTGTCGTTATCAACTAGACATCAGGAGAGAGAGAGAGAGAGGATATATATATATATGTGCATACAGTCGCGGAAACCTGAATCCCTATTTGTATCTTGATGCAGTAGCCTACTCTGCTACTTTGTGTAGGTTTCCAAAAAGCAAACCGAATAGTGATCCTTTACAGGAACTAAGCCGCTTTGAAGGCGGTTGGCCTGCCACTCCCGCTGCCTCGCCGGAAGGAGGTGGAAAAGGCTGGCCTGTAGCAGAAAACCCGATAATGAATGGCGCAGGTAAGGCCGAGAGGGTCCCACGGCTAAGGTTTAGGGTTTAGGGTTTAGGGTGTGCAAACAGATGCTTTCAGGGAAGGCATATGTATGAGTTTCGTCAGCTATGCCAAGATTTGTTGACGGACCTCCCCCCGTTACGGACCTGCATGATAAGTTTGCAGATATGCTTCACTTCAATATAGAGATCTTGGAGTCTCTGGATGAGATTTCATAACTTCGTCCCCAAGCCACCTGGCTGTTTGTGTTCATATACATATATATATATAAATATATGTGTGTGTGTGTACATGTACATATAAATCTCTCTCTCTCTCTCTCTGTATGTGTGTATATATATAACTATATATATATGTACGTATGTATGTATGCATACGTGCATACTTGCATACATGCATGTTTGCATTGCATGCTTGCTTCCCATAGTAACACTTGCTCTATCAGCAAAGATACCTGACTAATAGCTAGTTGTGCCTCAGTAAAGCCCTTTAGCCCGAACCTGAAACCCTAAACCCTCAAAATCTAAACCCTAATCCCAAACCCTAACCTAAACCCTAAACCTAAACCCCGGCCCTAACCCTAAACCCTTAAACTCTAAACTTTCAACCCCCCGAGCTGCAAGGAAGCCTCCACACGAATGCAGGCCCAGAGAGTCCCACACCCCTCAATCATACTCTCAGAAATCCCAATGCCCCTTGATTAGGGTTTAGGGTTTGGGGTTTGGGGTTCACGGTTTAAGGTTTAGGGTTTAGGCTTCGCCTCAAAGCATAGAGGGCCTGGGTTTACTTAGTAGCTGAGTAGGTAACGGTTTAGGGTTTTAGGGTTTAGGGTTTAGGGTAACCTTTAACATTTTTAGGCTTATAGAATCCTACCATAATTGAAAGATTAGCCTTTTTGGGCTTATATAATCCTACCATAATTGAAAGGTTAACCTTTTTTGGGCTAGGGTACTCGGCCCGGAAGGTTATGATTCGAGGAGTGTCGCTGGATTTTGACCAAGCCTTGAAGCGACCCTGCATTATTTACAAGGCTTATCATGGGCTCTAGGGCGCAGTTTCTTGTGGATTTAGGGTTTAGCGTTCGGGGTTTAGGGTCTAGGGTTTAGGGTATATACCTGAGCCCTTATAAACTCTGAAGCTTCGATCCCAGCGGGCTCTATTCAAGAGAGCTTGGAGGTGAAGCAGCGCATGGAGAATGAAGCGAAGGAGATTGATCTTCTCAAGGCCCCTTACTTCTCGGTTCAAGGTAACGGTTCAGCCGGTTTGTGGTTTGCCTTTTCCAGCTTCTGAAGTGCATCTATGTGCCCATACATGTTTGCAACCGGGATATATGTATGTGCATGTTGCCTTCGTCCGCACCGGAACAACAGCATGTCCCAAAGGGTCCAAGTGCCATTCTTATACTTTTATAGTAGGTATTTAATATAGGTATTTGGGACCCTAAACCCTAAACCCTTGTTGAGTATCAGTCTACACTGCTCTTAAACGAATTGGCGAATTGCACCAAAGACTGTCGTTGCTCAACTTTGTTCTACACATACGCCCTCATCTTTTAAGAATCTGCAATTCCCCTGCCCTAGCAGTAAATCCACGTTCAGCACCTGGAACTCCGGCCAGGGTATCACCAAGAGCATCGACCCCATCGAGATTGAATCGGTTCTGAAGCTCAGACAAGCGGATTTCAAATTCGCTTTAGAGAAATGCCTCGGCCAGCTTGAGAGTGCAAGTTCGTACTAGGATACTACCCTACACCGAGACTTCTCTAAACAACTCTAAACGCTCCAATCGCCATACCAGCCCCCAAGCACTAACCTCAACCCGAAACGCTATCCCCAGCCCGTGCACCCTAACCTAAACCCTCAACACTATATCAGCCCCTGGGCCCCAACCTAAGCCCTAAAGACCTAAACCCTTATATCCCAAAACCCTATAGACCCGAAATCATGAGCCCCTAAGCCTCTAAACTCTAAGACCGGAACTCCCAAGCCTAAGCTCCGGCGCAAACTAAGCACGAAACTCCAGCGTTGCCCAATGCGCAGGGTTTGGAGCTCGTCTACGGTTCATGGTTTGGGGTTTGGGATGTACTAATCGGATGTACCTAGGGTGCCATCGAGACAAGACAATCTACCTTTTCTGTGTTCTTCGTGTGCGGCGGGTGGGGGGTGCACCCCTGCGAACTCTTTAATATTACAGTTTGGTTATCGTTCGTTTTGAGAGTTTAGCCTGGGGTTCAGGGAACTAAGCACCCGCAAGCCTTTGCCAAATATGCTCCAAATTCCTGGAACAACCCACGGATGCGAGGAAAACTCACATTGGCGCAAGCCGAACATGCTGCGGCTTCGTTATGACAGACTACGATAAGTTTTGCCAGCGGAGGTTCTATGAAAATATGAGGCAGACCTTCGACGCCGCCGATGCAGAGTTCGGAATGGACAAAGGGATGTGTGACTTCAATGCTCAAGCGCGACTTCCACGACCTTGACGAGTTCCAGCTCACCCTCCAACGTAGCCCACAGGTCCAACAACCCGCGTCTGACCACGTGGCCCCCAGCATAGAGAAGATGAAGGAGCTCAAGAACTTCTCTGGGGCGAGCCGGCGCAACTATATTCTTCCTTGGTAGTCTTAGGGAGACCCCTTTAAAGGGGACCCTTCTTAACCTTACTTATGGCTCTCCTAAAAGGGACCGTATTGAGAGGGTCTATATCCCCCAGGGTCCCCCTATTCCTACCTCCTAATTCTTGATGACGTGAAGAAAGTATCCCGAGCTTCTCGTCCATGGCTTCCATGCGACCTGCCCCACCAACTGAGCCTAATGGTCCCAAAAACTCATCTAGTAACTTGTGCATACTTCTGGCCCTAGGCTCGCTTTATAGGAACCCCTTACTGCCTTGGTATATACTCCATATGTAGCTATAGGCCCCTAAGTAGTTCCTTTTGGGGATTATATTTAGGATCCTATAAGGAAATCCCAAAAAGGAACTACTTAGGGGCGTATGGGTAGTTATAGATCTTTAGTACATGAGGCCACATGACAAGGCTGGGGTGGAGGGTTTGGAGTTTCGGGCTTCTGACCCCCGCGGTTTCTTAGCCACAAGACCTTTTATTTAAGAGATCGGCTTGGGGTGTTGGGAGTTTTGGGCTTTGGGGGTTTAGGGTTTAGGGTTGAACATAAAAAACAGAGTTCGTTCAACAACCGCTCAAAACCTGAAGCCCCCACCCAAGCAACAGTCACTGAGGCCCGGAGGAGAGGTTATTTTTTAAACAGCGAGTTTTGGAAGAGTGAGACGAACATGAAGTCACTGCGGTGAACCCTTAACCCTAGACCTCCCCCAAACTAGGTGGAAAAATGGTGCTCAACAAAACCCCAAACCCTAAACCCCAAACCCTAAACCCTAAACCCCAAACCCTAAACCCCAAACCCTAAACCCTAAACCCTACACCCTAAACCCAAACCCTAAAGCTAAGGCCGTGGTTCGGGCAAAGGATCTCGAGCTACAGAGCCTCCCAGAGGTCTGTGGTGCTTGGCTGACGGTTTAGAGTTCTTGGGGATTTAGTTTAATTGAGGAGCATCTGCTTGTCCTTAAGCCCTCAACCCTAAACCAAAACGAGAGTTTATTAGTGTTCATACTTGCATTTCAGACTAAGGGCTGCTAGCTATGAGGGCCCCAGATGTTCAAAGCCGTCATGAACATAATTGTTGGGGTGTTCCATAGCTTTCGAGCTGTGGTAGCTTCGTTCATACCCTGTCGAGGCACCCGCTGCAGAATGTATTATATTTGTTTCTGGAGTATATACACTGACTAGACTAGTTTGGCTTAGCAGGCTAGACTAGACTAGACTAGACGAGACTAAACTGGACTACGCATTGCTGAACAATACTATATGGCATGTCTATCTAGTTAGCACACAGAAGTCAAGGCGTTCAGCTGGTTTGTGTAGGGCAGGGCCTAAGCAATTGCTCTTGGCTCAAGATGTTTTTAATCAGCAGTAAAGTTGTATCTACTCGAGGCCTGAAAGCAGTCCCCACACAGGTATTTTAGGGCCGAAGTATATACTAATGGGGCATATGGACATGTGGACCCTTAGGGATACAGAGCTCTGGGTGGTCATTGCCTAGTCATTCCTTACAGTCCTTGTATGCCTATATACATACACTGTACCCCTGGACAAGGCCTAAGCTCTGTTGTAGCTATGAAGGCCCCTTTGTTAACTATTTGGACTATCTGCAACCGGGCTTCGCTTGCAGCCCGGCAGGTCAGCGCCCTCCAGGCGCGCTTCAACAAGTTGAGCAAGCAGTTGCCCTTGGTCAAGGCGCAGTTGCCGTTAAGAGCCATTTTGGGTCTGTGGCTTTGGGCTCAGGGTGCAGTACAGAAGCCTGAAGAATAAACTATCATGGTTGTCGTTGTGATTGTTGTTATTGTTGTTACTGCTATTGTGTTTTGCTGTTATTATTGTTGTTATTGTTGTCAGTATACATCTATAACAGATACCATGATATTTTTAAGACCACTGTGGTTTCCGGTATGGGGTTTCAGCGGTTGCGGGGTTCGTGAAAGTTTCCCTGGCCACCCAAATCCCGTCCATCGCGAAGCCCGAGCAGCCACCGGCTCAAAATTTAGGGTTGTAGGGTTTGGGGCTTTAGGGTTTTGGGCTTAGGGGTTTGGGGCTTGAGGGGTTTAATTTAAGGTTGAGGCTTGAGGGGTTAGGGATAAAGGTACTGGGGAGAGAGTGGGGTCCTGCTACGGCTTTTTCGATATTACACCTCTACCCATAGGCTCCTAAGTAGTTCCTTTTATTTTTGTAATTCATATTTGGAATCCTAGAAGGTAATCCCAAAAAGGAACCCAAAAAGGAACGACTAAGGAGCCTACGGGTAAACCCTACAGGAGACTTCCTTGACTCCGGTGCGTGAACGTGCAGGTCCAAGTTTCTGCTGGACGTCCTTCGCCAGCATAATTAACTCTACCTAGAGTCTCCATTGTAGTTCCTTTTTTTGGTTTAACCAGGATAAAAAAGGATCCTACAAGGTAACCCCAAAAAGGAATTACAATGGAGACTATAGGTAAACCCTAAACCCTTAAACTAAACCTAATAATGCGTCCCAGCGGATCACGACGGCCGGCCTCGTGGCCTTTCGCGGGGTTTAGGGTTTAGGGTTTAGCGCAACAGCTTTTAAATCTTTGGTTGCTATGAACCCGAAGAAAGCCGCTGAAGTTAACCTTTTTGCTTTGGTGCCAACCCCAAGACTCCAAATAGCCCCAAGTAGGTACCACTTATAGACTTTAGACCCCAAAGTAGGTACTATTTGTATACTTGGAGCCTTAGGGCAAGAGCAGCATGCCCTAAGGGTCCATGTACCCAAATAGTATATACATTGGCCTTAATGTAGTCCCTATATAGGTACTTCAGGGCCAATGTATATACTATGTGGGTACATGGACCCTGAGGGATAGTTTATAAGGCGTGGGGTCCGGCCCTGGGGCTGAGGTTTTGAAGTTCAGCCAGGTTAAGGGTTTAGGGTTCAGTCAGTTTAGGGTTTTGGGGCTCCCAGGTTCCGTGCAAGTTCAGTTCAGGGTTGTGTTGTGGATTGCAGTTTTACAGCTTCAGGGTTCAGGTCTTGGGATGTTTTGGGGGTCTCAAGTTCAGTGTGGAGGCTGCTTCTTTTCCGGCACTGTTTGCCAAGGCTTCGCGCTCAGAGAGACACGCATTTCTGACACGCCTTTCAAATCCGCAGGCCATTACGACAGCGTTGGAGGAGGAGGCCGCAGAAAGGGTCTGAACAAGTATACAAAAATGCTCCTTTGGTTGACACATTGAGCCGTTTGTCTACACAGACCCGGACTTGCAATGATCTTATGGCACACTGCGCTGAAACCCCAAACCCTAAACCTATACTGTGCTGGGCTCAAGGTTCAAACAGAACTTCTATCCTAAAGCCCAAACCTTCCAGTCTTTTGCCCAAAACCCTATAGCTGCCTGTAACCCTATGCCCTAAACCCTATAACCCTTAAACTCGCCAAGTTGATTCGATAGTTGCTCTGGCATGTCGAGCAGAACCTGGGCTCTTGAGCTGCTGTTAGGCTTGAGGTTTTAGGGTGTACCTGTAGCCGAAAAGACCTACCTTTTTAGGGTTCCTTATTATGGTTTCTATATATCGTTCCACAAAGGCAGGTCTTTTCGGTTACAGGTAGATGCTCCTGCTCCTTCTGCTATTCGACTAACTCTAGCAAGTCTACTTCTGCTGCTGCTGCTGCTGCTGCTGTCGTTGCCGTTACTGCTGTTCCTGTTGCAGCTGCCAAGGCAAAGACGCTGACAATCCCGGTTTTGATACCGAAAGTGTATCTATTTCTACACAGTCCATACACACCCATACCTACCTGCCCACCGACACCCGTTTGCTATCTATCGTATGCGCTAGCGTTGAGAGACTTAAATCAGCCCTAAACATTACATAGGGATTTGAAGTTTCGGGTTCCGACCCCCTTAGACCGTAAACCCAGTCAGTAATGCTCAGTAGGCTTGTGCGTTTGCCATCCATTCCCTAAGTGTCGATGTGCCTGTGCTGCGCATGCTTGTGCAGTGCATAATTCGGACCGAAAAATTCAACATAGGAATCATTTGAGTCCTATCTTTACCTCATATTGGGTACATTTAATTTTGGGTACATTGAACCCTACAGCATTTAAATCCTACAGCAACCCCTTCACGACCCCTGATAAAACGCAATGAGTGGACTCGTGGGACTTAGTCTTCGAAAGACAGGACCTGCAGAAGCTGCAAGATGTCATGGACGCGGTGCTGCAGACACCCCGCCCCTGTCAGGGTTGGCCTGTGGTGATTAGATATCCAGGGATCGCTTTTGGTTCAGGGTTTGGCGGGGGTGTGTAGGGTTGCTTCCCTACCAAGACCCCTCAACTAGCTTCTAACATACCCTAAATACCCATTAAGGATGTTAAGGGCTCTAGTAAAGCGTACTTGGGGGCTCCTGGTAAACCTTAATCCCTACTCCCACGCCTGCAGATTGCAACGGCCTTGAGTTTGGTTTGAGGGATCTTCGTCTTCGTCTGCTGAGACTCCTACGGCTTGAGTGACATTCTGTGACTATCGGGCTTACGGCTTGAGATGTATGGGTTAAACGCGTGGGGTAGATCACAGTAACCCGTTGTCAGTCGAGCTTGTCCAGTCTTTCGGACTGTTTGCTCAGGTGTCCTTTGGAGTCATGCATGGTTTTCTACTATATAAGGTTTCGAGAATGGGATATCTATAGCAATTTTGTAATGCGCTCCACAATTAGCAAAGCTTTTGCAAGGGTTTGATATGCATGGGGTTGTAGGGTTTAGGCGTATAGGGATCATGGGTCGTACGTGCGTGGAAGCACCAGCAACCATGGACTACGGTTATTCAAGCCATACCGATAATTTCAATACCCTCTAGACCCTAAGCCCTAAACCTTAAACAGTACCCGTCAGGAAGTAATGACGGCTTGTTTAGCTGCACTTGCGCTGCTTTTGGGCCGTGGGCTGGCTCCACCAGGTATTTGTCATCTCCGCCCCCTAGCAGTACAGCCATCCAGCTTTGGATTTGTTTTGTAGAGTGCAGCTTACAAGATCCGTCCACCACACCACTGCTCTAAGAGCACGCTCAGACTCGTTTTTCGATTTCAGCAGACTTGCACAACAGGGTGGTTCCAGCAACACGTGTGATCGCCCAAACATACTTCCACCTATCATTCGATTGGTATTCCTACTGCCGCGCCCTCAGCACAGTTTCTGGGCTCGGGGATATCGACCCTGTGCCTCATAAGTTCCATCCTCCCGAATGCCCTGCAAGCTTAAGGTCCTTTACTAACTTTACCTGCGGACGCAGTTCCAAAGAGCACGGATTACGTGCGGATATGTTTTTGGGCCTTGGGATTAAAAAATCTTCTTCGTTCGGTTAAGAGCGGCGGGCAGGCATGACTCAGGTGTGCGTGAAGAAACCGCCAAGACGCCGTACGTGGCCTTGATTGAAGTTCTGAAGTCCTTTCCTTAACCTCAAGCCCTTGAAAGCCTTGGTGCCGGAGGTTTTGGGGTTTCGGGGGCATGGGTGGTGGGTTTAGGGTTTAGGGTTTAGGGTTGAGAGGTGATTTCTGAATTCCTGTGGTTGAAGATTTGGGTTCTCGAAGGGCTTTGGGGTGATCGGATTCAGGGTTCAGGTGTAGGGTTGAGGTTGCCAGCAGTAGCCAGGACTCCAGGTGTTGCTAAACCCTAAACCCTAAACCCTATAAATAAACCCGAAACCCTAAACCCCTAAACCCTAGCCCTCAATGCTCTTCTGTTCACTCCTTCGGAGCCTCAGAGCTTCCCGGCTGCAGCGTTTTACCGCGAGTTTTCTTAGGGGTCCTACTGTTGATGCTTTACCCATAACTTTTGGGTTTAGCATTTATTTATAATAAGGAATATGCCATATTAAACCCATAAGTTTAGGGTTTAGGGTTTAATTATAGTAAGGAATATACCAATAGTTCAGGTAGTTTGGGGTGCTTAAGGCAATGCAGGATTCATATCATCAACAGTACTGCTGTCGAAGTTTAACAAGCGCATTGGATTGAAAGTACAACATACCTTGTAGGTTTACTGTAGCGGCTGTAGCGATGTCGGGGAGAAAAGTGGAGGGACAGTAGGTGACAGTAGTGCAGTGCACGAGCACTGTCACTAGTAAGAGCACATGGGTAGTTCTCTAAACTAGGGTCCCTTTTTAGGTACCCTTATAAAAAGAACCCTCAAAGGGACTCGAATTTAGAGAACTACCACATGTTCCAGCAGCCGTTCTTGTTGTAGCCTGGAGCAACCTTCCTCCGAAGATTTTTGTCGTTACTGCTTCAGTGTTGTCGTTACATTGAAGTAGTTTTGGTCTGCTGACCTGCCTTAAAGCTCCAAACGCCAAGCTCCGCCATGATACAGGCATTGATTGCGGTTTAGGGTCTAGGTTTCAGAGATTAGGGTTAAGGGTGGGAACTCTAAGAATTTGCAACGTCGGGGAAGGAGATAGTGTAGACCCTAGACCCTAAACCCTAACACCCTAAACCCCGTCTATAGGCCCTAGGCAGCCCAGCGATTTCGCGGGCAGCAGCCTCTCGAAACCATGAAACTTCTTGTGACCCAAAACCCTACAAAAGATAGGTGATGACCCCCTGATTAGAGGGTTTCCTTGTGACCCAATCAAAACCCTGTGAAAGATGGTAGGTTATGACCCCCCAAATTGGGGAGTAGAGCCTTAAACTGGTACGGTTGATGATATAAATCCTGCATTACCCAAAATAAGAAATATACCATAGTTCCCATAGTTTAGGGTCCTTAGGGTCATGCAGGATTTCTATCATCAACAGTAGGATTTTGGATCCCAGGTTGAGCCTGAATCCTGAAAGCCTTAGACAAGGTTTAGGGTTTTAGGGTTTAGGGTTTAGGGTTTAGGGTTCGCGCGCAGCCCAAAAGGTGGCACGACTCTGCAGGCATGGCGCTCAAGAGGACGACCTGTCTTTATGTCAGGATTATCAGGGGGAGGGTGTGTGGCGATATGGCTCCGGGTTGAAAGGCTTCTTTGAAGGGCGTCTTCGCTGGGTTGCCCAATCTGCTCTTGGATGCGATCCAAAACAGTCTCCCTCGATGGTCCCCATATATGTTTATAGATGTACTTTGACATGTACAGGACAAAGATTTGTATCTATATATATACATATATATATACATATATATATATGTGTGTGTATGTGTATGTATGTGTGTATGTATATATATATATGTATATATTTATTTATTTATACATATATATATATATGAGTATATACATATATACATATACCACCAGGCTCCATTAGTGCAATGCTCCCAATTTGATTCGGAATGGCTTGTGATTCATGCTTCCTCACAGCGAGCTTGGGGCTTTACCCTTTTATCGGTGTGGATCTTGAGAGTTTTTTTCGCCGAAGATTCCAGGAGTTTAGTGGTTTCAGGGTTTAGGGTTTAGGATTTTAGTGGGTTTCAGGGTTTAGGGTTTAGGACTTTAGTGGTTTCAGGGTTTAGGGTTTAGGACTTTAGTGGTTTCAGGGTTTAGGGTTTAGGACTTTAGTGGTTTCAGGGTTTGAGGGGGTTGGAAGCCGCGAGGGAGGGTCGAGGCTTGAGGGTTTAACCTGCTCAAGCTATTCTCGCTGAACAACACACCCCTAAACCCTAAAACCTAAAACCTAAGCCCTAAACCCCAAAACCCTATAGCCCTAAGCCCCAAGCTTCGATGCGCCGATGATGGGCTCAAAGCCGCCGCTGCTTCTGTTTTGGCATGAAGATTTGGAACAGAGTCGGCCGAACCTTTTGAGAGAACATGGGTGAGGGGACAAAAGCTATGTTACCTTACACCGAATTAGGGTTTAATTGTAGCTTTTAGGGTTTCAGGTTTAGGGTTTAGGGCTTAGGGCCGAATTATACCCTTTGCCCGCGAGGTACTTATCAATACTCTTAGTATCTCTTAGTTCTTGACATGTAAACTTCATGCCAACAAACTTGTGACGATGCATGCTCATTTCTATACAAAGTTACCCATATACATACCCCAGATCTCTCACCCATATCTTCAGGGTTTAGGGTAATCTTAAAGCTCCTGAAGCCCCCTAAACCCAAAACCCTCAACCCTAAACCCTAAACCCCTAAACCCCTAAACCCTAAACCCAAAACCCCAAACCCAAAACCCTAAACCCTATATAAATCCTAATATCCTGGTATTCGTGGCGTGCAAGAGCCCTGTCGGAGCCCCGCCCTTGAAGTCTGGCAGATCCCTGCCCACCGGAAACCCGCACAGGGCTTTCTGTTTGGAGTTTAGGGTCTAAGGCTAGGGTTTTTAGGGATCATGAGCCTAGGGGTTTAGGGCTTAGGGTCTAAGGCTAGGGTTTAGGGATCATGAGCTTAGGGGTTCAGGGTTTAGGGTTTAGGGCTTAGGGTTAGTTTAGAGTTTAGGGGTTAAGGTTGCTCTTTAGCCCTCCCTGCCTGACATCCATGCCTGGGCCTAAGCGCCAGCATGGCTTCTGGACCATTCTCTTGCCTTGCCTGGTACCGGAACCTCGGCTCAGGAAGCTTTGTTGGGGGAATGGCTTCAGGGTTGTTCATAGGTATAGGTTTATGTCTAGGCCTCAAACCAAACCCGAAGACCCCTTGCGATGAGACCTAAAGGCTGCGATTGTCTGTGAAGCATCGGCCACGCTACCTAAAGCTTACAGGCCCTGAGACTGGGTTTAGAGCTCGATCCTTGATGGTGGGAATGGGGGATGGGGGTGTGGGGAGATGGGGGCTGGGGGTGGGGGGGGGAATGCCTAGGGTATCTTAGGGTTGGAGGATGGTTATATTATAATGTTGCTCTGGGGGCTTCGTAGCGGGCTACTGGTAGGGCTTCATGGGTAGCTGTTGGTAGTAGTACACGTGCCTTAGTCGGGGGCTTAGATAAGTTTAGCTGGGGACAGCTGAAGTTGCTTTCAGCGGTATATATTAGCCCGGCAGACTTTTCAGCGAGCACAGCCCGACAACACTCGCTCCATCTATCTATCTGTCTATCTGTCTATCTATTTTATCTATCTTTCTATCTATCTACCATCTATCTATCTATCTATCTATCTATCCATCGATCTATCTGTCGATCTACCGGTCTATCCATCTATCTATCTATCTATCTATCTGTCATCTACGTGTGTGTATATATATATATCCATACTTACATGTTAGCACGTACTCTTATTGTACTCGCATCTACTTACACTTACGCTCGTACATGTTAACATGTTCAAACTTTTGTTGGTGTCGGACTTCTCCGGAATTGTGCCAACATTAGACTCTAGGTGGGGTAACAAGCATTGTTTATAAATTGTCCTCAGAAAGCTTGCACTTGCATAGCTGCTGATCATAGTCCTGTCCGCGTCTCAAACCCTGTCTGATCAAGTCTTGAGCACTCCTGGCCACCAACGGCTCTCGCACAGCTCCATAAGTGATCGCTGCTGCTGACTGTTGGCTTCGGAACAGTCAGCGCTTGGCTTGTGATGGATATGTTTGTGCACAAGTGTTACCTCCTAGGGGCAAAATCAATCCTCCAATGAGGGCTGGCAGATTGGCAGCCTAATCAACGGAATTGTCAAATCTAAGCTTTTGCACTCATGCGTACCGGGCATCACCTGCCTCCCAATCCCTACGACGGATTTTGTTAGCCCATCAGTCCGTGGGCTCCGACAAATCCACTCGCCACTTCATAAAGTCCCGGAGACCCTAAACCCTGAACCCATCTAAACCCTAATCCCTAAACCCCTAAACCCTATCACAGCCGCAGCAGAGGCCTTCATTGTCACCGCCTTCACAGCATACCAGACCGCAAAGTGGAGAACAGGCCGGCTGGAGCCGGATTGACTTGAAGACTCGGTGTCGGGCTGTACTATTCCCCTTCCCCTATACTATATACTGTTTGTTTCTTACAGTGTATGGTACATAAACTACAGTATATCTCAAGTGTCTATGTAGATCGAAACCTTGGTGCCGAGTGAAACTTCACATGGCCTTTATGGTCTTGAAGCCTTGCGGCTCAGGTTGGCTACGCAGACCCTAGAATGTAACACTGTTTTGGCTACCTTAGTCATTTGTCGTAGGATCCTAACATGAAATAGGGTTTTCAACAAAAGGGTACCGCATTCCAGGGTTCACTTGGGCATGACTGCAGCAGCAATGACAATAGTTGTTTGATTGCATACATCATCGCATTGTTGTTTGCAGCCTGGTGCGTCCACTACATGAAGTTGTGACGTCCTTTGGACCCTTAGGCTAGTGCTTATATGATGGTCCACATCAGAATAACCAGAAAAGTGTAATTCTGCGCATGCATAGCTCAGTGGTGTATATGTGTATGATATGTGTGTGCATGCACATATATATATATATACACATACCTATGAGAGAGAGAGAGAGAGAGAGGGAGAGAGCGAGCGAGAGAGAGAGAGAGAGACAGTCCCCTTTGGGGTATATTTGACGCCTGGTTTCTTTTCCTTTACATACATACAATCAAAATAGGATAAGTAAAATATTTGAAAGCCAGGAGGTTGATTTCAACTATTTCAAGTCTTGGGGCCACCAAATGTTTAAAATAATTGAAATCCGACCCTTAATGCTTGAATAGAGAAAACTCACAACTTAAATAATTGAAATAGGCCCGATTTCAATTATTTCAATTCTTGGGGGCCCCCCAAATGCTTGAAAAAAGTTGAAATAATTGAATTGGCCCCCGATTTCAATTGTTTGAATTATTTACATCGTGGGGTTTCGCTAGATCAGAGCCAAAAGAACCGAAAACAGCCCCAATAGAATCCCCAATAGAATGTGAGCCGTTCAGCGAGTGCCAGGCCAAACCCCTGAGGTGGCTGGGGTGACGACTGGGAAGCCGCAGGAGATAAGGTTTAGGGTTTAGGGTTTAGGGGTTTAGGGTTCAGGGGTTTAGGGTTTAGGGTTTAGGGTTTGGGGTGTAGGGTTCACCTAGACTCCCAAAGAACCTGCCTTTTTCAAGGACGTTTTGTAAGGAAATCATTTTTAAGGTTCTTTGTGGTCCAGGTAGGCTTTAGTTAAGGTTTCAGGGTTTTGGGTTTGGGGTTGAGGGCTTTGGGTGTTGAAGGCTAGGGTTCTAGGTTCAGGCCTCATAGGGGACAGGTTTTTCGTTGATGAGGGAGTTTTGGGCCCTGGCGCATCTTATGGAGCAAAGAGTTGAGGGTTCAATTTTTGAGGGTTTTGCGCAAAGAGTTTATGTGTCTTAGAATGTCATTCCGGGTTACCGGAAGTGAAGACTACTTGACGAATGGTTTCATGTTCTTGGGCATGATGCTTGAGTCTTCTATGGTTTGAGATAAGGCGTAGATTCCGGGGTTTAGGGTTGATCCGGAAATCAAAGGATATAGACATCATGGTTTAATGTTTGCGATGATGGCAGCCAACACTTATCAAATGGTTGGGATGGGTGCCAGTGGAGAGTGACCTTGCTAAGCCTGAGACTCCCAAACCCAATACTACTCAGGGGAACGGGGGGCCCTAAGCCCTCAACCCTAAACCCTAAACCCCTAAACCCCTAAACCCTGAACCCGGGAACAAGGGGCTCCTTTGACGGAGTCCCAAGGAAACACCTCGAAGAAACCTTAGGGGGTCCTATCGGGGCTAGAAGTTCCTTTTTAGGGCTTCCTCTAAATTTAAGGATTCCGTGAAGAGCTGTTTAGGGTTTAGGGGTTTCCTCCAAAGGTTCCTTTGATGGCTATTTCCGGCAAGGACTTCCTTTAAGGGTTCCTTGATGGGCTAAGGGCTTCCTTTCAAGGGAACCCTACCAAAGAACCCTATGTAGTACCCCCTTAAAAGGGCCCCTATTATAAACCCCCGTAACAAAGTACTTTAAAGGGATCCGACTGTAGAGCCCTATAGAGCACCCCTTCAACGGATCCGATTATGGAGCCCTATTTATTACCCCTTACAGGGATCCGACTATGGAGCCCTATTTAGTAACCCTTACAGGGATCCGATTATAGAACCTTATTTAGTGCCGCTTACAGGGATCCGATTTAGTAACCCTTACAAGGATCCGGTTGTAGAGCCTTATCTAGTCCTCCTACAGGCATCTGAATATAGCCCTATTTAGCAACCCTTGAAGGGATCCAATCATTTAGCACCCCCTTATGGAGCATTCATTATTTTTAATTTAGTACCCTTTACAGGGATCCCCCTACCCCTACAACCCTAAACCCGAAACCCTAAAACCCTAAACCCGAAAACCCGAAAACCCTAAACCCTAAACCCTAAAACCCTAAACCCTTTAAAGGGATCCCCTTAACATCCGAGCACACGCTACGACCGAGAGGAGCTGGCGGTCGACGTTGGCACTTCGCCGACCTCGGGAGGCGCTTTCTTTCGGTGGTCGGAAGAACTCAGCGAGCCTTTGAAGGTTCCTTTATTGGGGCTTATAGGGTTTAGGGTTTTAGGGTTTTAGGGTTTAGGGTTTAGGGGCCTTTGAAGGTTCCTTTCCCAGAGGGTCCGAGTACCCAAATAGTAAGGTTTTAGTTCCCAAAATCCATACTCTGAACGGTCTTTGGACCTTGAAACCCTACTATTTGGGTACTTGGACCCTTAGGGTTTATTGGGGCTTATAGGGTTTAGGGTTTTAGGGTTTAGGGTTTAGGGGCCTTTGCCCAAAGCGCCCAATACCCCTTTAAGGAATATACCTGAAATTGTAGGCGCCTTAATATTATGTCTGTACACCTCACAACAGTCCTTTCTGTATGATTTAGGGTCCATTCCTTAGTTAAGGGGTATTGGGCTCTCTCAGAAGTAGGAAGAGTATAGTTACCGTAATAAGGGTATAAGGGTTTAGGGTTTAGGGTGGAAGAAATAGGAAGAGTATAGCTACCCTCAGGGTATACGGGTTTAGGGTTTAGGGTGGAAGAAGTAGGAAGGGTATAACTACCCTAAGGGCATAAGGGTTTAGGGTTAAGGGTCCATGTACCCAAAAAATATGTACTTTGGCCTGAATGTAGTCCCTATCTAGGTACTTTAGGGCCAATGTATAGACTATTTAGGTACATGGACCCTTAGGGTTATAGTCACGGTTTAGCTTTTTGGGCTTACGGTTTAGGGTTTAGGAGTGTACACGATGTTTGACCAGGACTTAGGAGTATTGAGGGCTAGTGACCTTTTGTAGTGCCGAGTACAAGTCTATACCACTCCAAGTGCAGCTGCAAATTATGCAGGCCCCTGTGCTACCGGGATGTATTGAACCTTCAGTTTGTCGTGGGTCAGAGTTTAAGGTTTAAGGGTAGGGTATATAGGATTTGAGGGGTTAGGGTTGTAGGGTTTTCAAACTGCAGTTTTTGATTATCACAAGTTTTAGTATACATTTGTGTACCAGATCTTTAGAAGGTCTAGGTGGGATTTATCGGTTTGTTGGTTGGCGTTTCGAGGTTGGGGGTTTGGACTGGTTTTGCATCTCACCTGGTGAGGGTCTTTGGGTTTTGGGTTCTGGGGGTTCTGGGGCTGGGGTTGAGTTGGAGTCCTCAGCATTTCGGCTACAGGGTTTCCAATGTACCGTGAGCAGACGGACATGAGCCACCAAGCGTTTATTTGGTGTAACATGAGCCCTAAACCCCTAAACCCCTAAACCCTTAAACCCTAAACCCCTAAATCCTAAGCCCTAAACCCCTAAACCCCTAAACCCTAAGCCCTTTGGATTCTCTACAGCTACGACATAGCGGAACATGATAGCTGAGATCCAACGAGGGTCCAGGGGGTCTGGGGTGTCAAGCTGTATAGCTTCTCTTGCAGTTAGGAGCTTCAAGGTTCATCTTGCATTTAGGAGCTTCAGGGTTCAAGCTACTTTGTGTAGCTTTCTGTGGTTGTAGGGTTTAGGATTTAGGGTTGAGGGTTTAGGGGTTGAGGGTTTAGAGATGTAGGCCTTAGCGTCGCTGCGTCGGGGGCAAAATGAACATACCATAAACTCTCCTGCGAGCTCCACCCTTAACCCTGAGACCTTCAAAGAGAAGGGGCCATCTCCCTTTCCAGAGTCTCGCTGTGTTTAAGTATATGGGTAGTTCTAGATTTGGCTTCCTGACGGGTCCTTTTTCAAAGGGTGCCGTACCAGTTGGGGGAGCCCAGAGAACTACCCATATTATAACACATGTTCTTGTAGCACCAGGCCGCTTCTTTATGTAGCCTTTGTGTTTCTATGTTTGATCGTTCGGTGTTCTTAGGCTAAGTGAATTTCTGAGAAACCGCGATGAATCTTGAACATGAAGCACGTCTCGTGAAATAAATAGAGCCGTAACGCCGTATAGCAGAACATGAATACGGTGCTATCGAGCAAAAGTTCGACAACATGCGTGTTACTGTGCGGTGTTACATGACCCTCCCCCCCCCGGCAAGCCTAGTCGCCTGCATGAAGTACGTAGCAGGTGCTGGACTTTATATACAATCTCTTCTTACTTGTAGGAAGCGCCGCTGAATATCTGTGTCACTGGGCTGCCTACCATTAACAAGGGCGTAGGGTCTTACAATGAATCCCAAACCCAACCCAGACCAAGACTCCAATCCCCTTACATGTATGTGGGGAACTCGGCTCCTGGTGTATTGCAGTATACCCTAAACCCTAAACCCTAAACCCCCTAAACCCGAAAGCCTAAACCCTAAACCCAGGACTCTAAATTCAGGAGCCAACAAAGTACCCGAACACCCTGGGACATCCCTACCTGAGTGCTTCGTTTCAAAAACGGGAGTATGGCATCTATCAACCTTATGGTTTTTGTTTAGCTGATTCTGTAGCTTCGTTGGGTCCTTTCTAAATGATCCTGAGCTTAGCCGCCCTATCCAATAAACCTGACAGGGCCTATTCTCCATCCGGCCGACTGGGAGGACAAGTTACGGCGCCCAGTGAGGGAGTACCTATTCTAGCATACCTGATATGTTTCCGTCGGTTTCACGGTAATTACATCTGTATCACCCTCAAGGTCAGTGGACCGACGTCATAACATATTTGCAGAGGTTTTTTGTACACGCACATATGTATGTATATACATACAGGCAGACATACATACAGACAATACATGCATATATGCATGTATACATGCATACATACATACGTACATGTATACATACATACATACATACATACATACATACATGCGTATGACATGTATGTATGCATGTGTGCATGCGTGTATATGTAGGTTGACAAGTGTATGTATATATGTATTCATGTAGGTATACATGCGCATACACATATTTCATATGCATATATATATATATGTATATATATATATACAAACACGTTTGATGGTATAAATTCTGCATTACCCAACAATAAGGAGTGTAACGTAATTCCCTTAGTTTAGGGTGCGTAAAGTAATGCAGGATTTATACCATCAACCCATATGTATATATATATATATCTATGTATGTATGTATGTATGTATGTATGCATGCATGCATGCATGCATGGATGTACATATGTATGTATGTATGTATGTATGTATGTATGTAGGTATGTATGTATGTATGTATGTATATATGATGTATGTATGTACGTATGTATGTATGTATGTATGTATGTATGCATGTATGTATGTATGTATGTATGTACGTATGTATGTATTTATGCATGTATGTATGTATGTACGTATGTATGTACGCATGTATGTATGTATTTATGTATGCATTTATGTTTGTATGTATGTACGTATGTATGTATGTACGTATATATTTATGTACGCATGTATGTATGTATGTCTGTATCTATGTATGTATATGTGCACACTCTCGTTTAAGGTGGTCCGTAGAGTCGATGTACAGAAACTCATTTTTGCTGTAAGTGCATACTAGATAGGTATACGCTGTGACTCCTGCTGTTCGTCGTTCGCAGCTTTCGGTTTCGGACTTCGATGCACGTGTTTTGAGTTTACCCTAAGGGTCCAAGTTTCTAATAATCATATACTCTCCCAAGCCTAGATAACTACTCTCCGCAACCAAAGCACTTACTATTGGGTCCTTTGGACCCTTAGGGTAAGTTTTGACCCTGAACTAACCCTAAACCCTAAACCCTTGGACCCTTAGGGTAAGTGTTTTGAGTCTAGGGGTTTGTAGAGTTGGTCTCTTCAGAGGCGGCTGCAAGGGAGTCCCCGAAATGGTCAATTTCAGGTCCGTGTTCCCAGACAATCCAAAATCACTTCATTAAGGAATCTTCCTTGTAGTTGGATCCCCAACATGATTTTTTGTAAATCCCTTAATTCTTATACTACCCTTATACAAACCCTTATAGATCCCGGTAAGGTGCCCAACAATGTATATTTGAGGTATATTCCTTAATTAAGGGATTTTGGAAGGTCTGGGTGCCCATGTAGTACGCTGTGGCCATACCTAAGTCTGCAAAATTAGGTTCATGGACTCTTATGCCTTAAACCTTTCTCATGCCCTTATAGAACCTAAATAAATACGTGCTTCTTCTTCTTCTTATTATTATTAATATATATATATATACATAAACACAAATATGTACATGATACATATGCGTATATAGGTATAACTTACAAATATATGTCTGTTTATATGTATATATATATATACAGATACACACATACATCCAGTACGTAAAATGGATGATTGGACCCGAGGGGGCGAGCGCTGGATACTGCAGGTGGGAGGTAGGCGCGCAATAAATTGCAGTTCGCGAGCCCACCCTCTGTCTCTCAGGTGTGTCTATGATGTCTTCCAGCGGCCACCGCCCGTGGTGAGGAGCTACTTCTGGGGCTTATAGGGTTTCGGGTCTAGGGTTTCTACAAGGGTTTTCATAAGGGCTCTTGACGGGACACATCAGGGCTCTACTAGGACGAACTAGTATTTTAGAGCGATATCCAGAACTTTATATGTCTTGTAGGGGTTGATATTACAATGTTTTTTCCAGTGGTTTAGGTTTGCTAAGGGCTATAGGGGCTCTTATCATGGTTTGATAAAGTCTTTTAGAGGGTCTTGTACAAGAGGTCTAGTGTTCGCGTCAGCCTCTCTGAAGGCTGAAGGTACGTGGTAGCTCAGATTACAGTTTTCCATGCCTCACATTGGCCCCGAATCCAAACAACCCAGCAATTCGGATTTAGGAAATACTCATTCCACATCCATCTATCTATCCGTCCATCCATCTAAGATCTATCCCTCCATCCATCCATCCATGCATGCATGCATCCATCCATCCGTGCATGCATGCATATGTATGTATGTATGTATGTATGTATGTATGTATGTATGTATGTACATATATATATATATGTGTATAACACATATGTATATATATATATATAGAGAGAGAGCGAAACATGTATGTATTGATAATATGCGCATACATTCATATGATACGTTATTGAAAACATTATATTCTTTATCTGGTCCAGTAAAGAATGTTTCTCAACTTGTTCCTAGCATTTTTTGTTGCCATGTAAACAAGCGATGCTAGAATCGGTATATTGGATAGAAGCTTGTATTGAAAATATCAATGGACGCTCAATTCGACATATTTTCAGGAAAATATACACTAGACAAAATACATGAAGCGCTCTTACCATGTGAGGAATTCCTTCATGAAGGGATATTGAGCGCGGTTTAGGGTTTAGGGTTTAGGGAGCTCTCTAGGAAGTTGACCTTTGCTTATCTGCAGAAGCTCCGAACTGGCTCGGTCAAAGCTTTGTTGTGCCGGTCCGGCTGCTGGTTCTGGAGTTGTGGCTGAGGTGCCATGTCGCTTGCTTTGCAAGTAGGATTGCTCAGTGGCAAGACAGTTACTATATTAGCAAATTCGGACGAAACTGTGGAAGCTTTGAAGCTTAGGGCACAGGTCTTACTTGGAGTCGGAAAGGGGCGGCTGCTGGACTCGTCTGGGAGGTATCTGGATGTATGTGCATCGATCAAATCTGCAAAGATCGAGACTGGTGACTCGCTGACCCTGCACATATGCAGAGTTCAAGTTCAATCCAACCCCGATGCGTTTGCTGCCCTTCTCGGCGATGGGTCCGTCGTTACCTGGGGTCATGCAAGACGTGGTGGCGACAGCAAGGCTGTGCAGCATCAGCTGAAGAATGCGCAATGGATCCAAGCCACGCAGTACGCGTTTGCTGCCATCCTTTGTGACGGATCTGTCGTGACCTGGGGCCATTGTCAGCATGGGGGCGACAGTAGTGCAGTGCACGATCTGCTGAAGGGTGTGCAGTCGATCCAAGCCACGCAACAAGCGTTTGCCGCCATCCTTTGTGACGGATCCGTCGTGACCTGGGGTGCTGCTGGCTTTGGTGGTGACAGTAGTACCGTGCATGGTGAGCTGAGAAATATCCAGCAGCTCCAAGCCACTGGCAGTGCCTTCGCTGCCATTCGAGGCGACGGCTCTGTCGTTACCTGGGGTAAAGCTTCGTATGGCGGTGACAGCAGAGATGTCCAGGACCAGCTGAAAAATGTGCAGCAGATCCAAGCGACTGTCGTTGCTTTCGCTGCCCTTCTTGCTGACGCATCCGTTGTGACCTGGGGTGCTTACGACGGTGGTGGTGACAGTGCAGCTGTTCAGGGACAGCTGAAGGATGTGCAGCAGATCCAAGCCAATGACAACTACGCTTTTTCCGCAATTCGTGTCGACGGATCGGTAGTGACCTGGGGTCATTCTGGCACTGGTGGTGACAGCACTGCAGTGCAGGATCAGCTGAAGAACGTGCAGCAGATCTCCGCCGCTAGTTTCTCTTTTGCTGCCGTTCTTGCCGATGGCTCTGTCGTGACTTGGGGTGTGGACTCGTGCGGGGGTGACAGTAGTGCTGTACAGGATCAGCTGAAGAACGTGCAGAAGATCCAAGCCTCCTACTACGCTTTTGCTGCCCTTCTTGCTGACGGATCCGTAGTGACCTGGGGTGCTTATGACAGTGGCGGTGACAGTAGAGATGTCCAGGATCAGCTGAAGAATGTGCAGCACATCCAAGCAACTGAATACGCGTTTGCTGCCCTTGGTGACGGAGCTGTTGTGACCTGGGGCGGTGCTGAGCATGGTGGTGACAGTAGGGCTGTGCAAGATCAACTGAAGAGCGTGCAACAGATCCAAGCCACCAACGGCGCTTTTGCTGCCATTGCTCTTGACGGCTCCGTTGTGACTTGGGGTGATACTCGCTGTGGTGGTGACAGTTCTGCTGTGTTGGAGCATCTGTCATAAGCGTAGCTGCCTTTGACCTCTCAGTGGCCTTTAACTGTTCGAGCTTGAGATGATGATGGCAGCATCGGCAGCACCACCGGAGTTTGTGCCAGCATTGACTCTACCCCTAGGCCCCTAAGTAGTTCCTTTTGATGGTTTATATGTAGAATCCTATAAGGTAATCCCCAAAAGGAGCTGCTCAGGGGCCTATGGGTTGACCCTAAAACCCAACAGCCATCCCCAGAGCCGTCTACGGTAGACGGCGAAGCCCCAAGGCATTACGTACAAAGCGCCGAACTGTCAAGCTATCAATCCCTATAAACTCCAATGTCAAGGTCCGTCAAACCCGCAAAGTGCGATGTTGCGTCCTGTTCCGCCTTTCAGCGCGAAGAGGGCGGATCAAGAATTCTAGAAATCCTGAAGTCTCAAATGATACTCTTCCCTAAGGCCAGTCCTCGTTGTAGTTGTACTAGGATGTGCCCGAAAACTCTAAATTCTAACCTTGAAGGCCCCTTTTGCGGTCGGTTCAATGTATGCAAATGGCAAGCGTGGAGCCTCCTAAACCCCAAAACCCTCAACCCTAAATCTTATATAAGTACTTTAACCTGTGGTTATAACCTAATAATACGTGGAGTTCCCTAATCATAACCCTGGTCATGGACATTGAAAGTATATAAAGCTCACAGGGTCGGGGTGCTCTACGGCCTTTGCCTCTCCTTTGTTACCGGTTTGGGTGGATCAGTTCTTGGGGGGGAGATGTAGGCTTTGGGGGGGTCGGGCTCTGGGATTTAGGGCTTGAGTGGTCCTTACCAAACCCTAAACCCTACATAATAGGGTTTAGGGTTTAGGGTTTAGGATAATAAACCCTAAATCCTGCACCCTAAACCCCTTCTTTTAGGGTTTAGGGCTTGAGGGTCACGCATGGTATCAAGCCTCGAAGCTTCAGCCATGTCAGCTATGCATTGCTGAGGTATGGGGTTCTGGGAGCCGGAATATCTGTCAGGTAGGGTTCAAACTCTGAACGGGGGTTTTGCAAACTGCAGCTCCTGCAGGCAACTCGTCGAAAGCCCTTGTATAACCTAAGCCCTACAACCCTATAAGCCCGAAACCAAGAACCCTGAGCACAGCACCCTGAACCCTGCACCCTGAACCCCAAACCCTGAGCCCTGAACCCCAGGATGCGGGTTGGGGGCTGAACCCTATAAGCCCTAAGCCCTAAACCCCTAACTAAAACCCCAAAACGCTAAACCCTGAAGCCTAAACTCCACCTAGACCCCCCCACCCCAAAGTAGGTAAAATAATAGCCCACGACCCATAAACAGGCTATTATTTCTTTTGCATACTCTTGGGGTCCAGGTAACCCTAAAATGAGAGTTTAGGGTTTAGGGTTGAGGGTTTATCTGGCAGCAGTATGAATGGAATCCCCGAATGGGTAGTTCTCTAAATTGGGGGTCCCTTTTATGGTCCTTTTTTGTAAGGGTGCCGTACTGTGCTGGGGATCCTAGCATGAGGGAATTATCTATCTAGAAGCAGCATGGAATCCCCGAGTTTTAGGGTTTTGGGTTTAGGGTAGGTCGGTTAAGGGTTTAGGGCTAGTGCCTCCAATCATTGTACCATGTCCAAAACCCTGAACCATAGATGGTCAAGTTTAGAAACCCTAAACCCTACCAATAGCCGTATAATAGGCCTAAAGAACCCTTAACACAACGCTTCTAGGACCCCTCCCCCCCGCCAATAATATCCTTATACCCTCATCCTCTAAACCCTAAACCCCAAAACCCCATAAGCCCTCAACCCTAAACCTTAAACCCTAGACCCTAGAATTATTCGTGATACATATATCTATATATATATATAATGATAAATATATGTATATATATATATATACAGATATATATATATATATATACATATACATATACATATAGATATACATATAGATAGAAGGTTGTAGCTAGCCCTTAAAGACCCCCCCTCCCAAAGCGCGTTTCATGGGAGTTTCACAGGAGCCGTTCGAGCTTGAAGAGCTTGGAGGCTGGCGTTGAGGTTTCTAGGGGTTTCCCTTTAAGGAACCCTAGACGTTCCCTTTAAGGAACCCTAGGCGTTGCCTTTAGGTTTAGAAGTTACGAGCTTTAGGGTTAAGGGTGCAGGGTTGAGGGTTTAGAAGTTAAGGGTTTAGGTTGAGGGTGTAGGGTTTAGAAGTTAAGCGTTAAGGGCTTTGGGTTTAGAAGTTAAGGGCTTTGGGTTTCGAAGTTAAGGCTTTAGGGTTTAGGGTGGAAGGCTCGTACTGTTACTTTGGGGGTCGAAAGTCGATACCCGTAGGCTTCTTAGTCGTTCCTTTTGGGGATTACCTTATAGGATTCCAAATATGAATTACAAAAACTACTTAGGAGCCTATGGGTAGAAGGTACCTATACTTTGGGCTATTTGGAGTCTTAGGGTTCGGGTTTTTGGAGCTTGCTGGGGTTTTCGAGGTTCGGCGGTCAGGGTTCAGGGTTGATGGTTTAGGGACAAGGTTTCGGGCTTCATGTCTTTCTTGGCAGCGGGAGCTAGGGGCTGAGGGGGGTCTAGAATCACCCTAAACCCTAAACACTAGAAATTGAATGTTTGTAAAAGTGAAAAATTGTACGACGACCCAAAGGGCAGTAGATCGTGAAGTCTAAAGTCCGGTTTAGGGACGTAGGGGTGGCTTTATCGGCTTTAGGGTTTATGGGCTTTAGCGTTTAGGTTTAGGGTTTAGGGTTTAGGCAGGGTTTAGAGTTTAGGGTTGTAGGGGTAGAGGTTCAGGAACTTACATAGGGCTTGCTGGTTCAGACTTTCGGGTCCCCAGTGTTTGGGTTTAGGGGTTTAGGGTTTAGGGTGTTTGGGTCGGTAAAGCCCTAGATATAGGGGCTTATGATCCAGGTGCATGCAAGGAAGGACTCCTCCACCCTGAGGGTTTCGGGTTTAGGGTCCCAAGACGTTTAGGGTGCGACCTCGTTTGAACACACCACTCGAATCTCTGGCTTCCTTGTTCCGGGGGTTCACCTTCGCTCCCCTCCCCTCCCCTCCCCTCCCCTCCCCTCCCCCTGTATGGTCAGGATAGCCCTAACACCTAAGCTGTTATCTCAAAAAAGTGGGTGCCCAATTGTCTGATGCGTAGCATTCAAACTCGTAGCGGCAGTAAGAACTAGTGGTGGCTACCGTGGTCGTGAAGCTGTTGATACTGGCAGTGTTCGTTTCAGTGCAAGAACTGCTATAATTATCCACAAGTAATGCTAGCCATAGTATGACACCAGTTAGTAGAGGAATGGGTCTGCTCCCAGGTCACCTTCCTGAACATGCCCGAGAGGACTTTGCCCTATGCCTTCAGCTTTTCATGCAGAGTTTGGGGGTTTCGGGCTTCTGTTTACAGAGAATGTGTTCCATTCTGTGGCAGGATCGCCGGCCACAAGACGCCGGCGAAGTGCACGGACAAGGACACTCGCCGGCCTTCTGAGCCTTGGGGCTTGGTTTGGGCATCCTAAACTTAACCCATGGGAGAACTTTAAGCTTTTTGGCTTTACATATTTGGCCGGTGACAGAAGATTGATTTTTTTGGATTCGGCTGTTGGGGAAGAGAGTAAACGAGTGCTTGTAGCCCTCGAAGTCCTCAGAGCATCAAGCCTACACTCGGAAATTATAGCACAGTGGGGCACCTATGGGTCTAGAGTTCTATGCTGGGTAGTGTAGGTGTCGAAATCATCACTAGTAGTGTTCCGTCATAGTTCCCATAGTAGAAGTATCGCACCATGTATCCCCAAAAGCGTGTTCTACTTATTGAGGCTCCTGTGCAACAGGCTTGCGAGCCGCAAGCGCCCAACCCCACCAAAATCCCCAGCTACTGGTATCCCCGGCCATTAGCCGACCCAAAACTGGCGGTCTTTATATGGATGGATGTCAGCACAGAAATGTTGGTCTTTGAGTGTTGTCACCCCCAGTCCACAGTATTGTAGGGGCCTAAATGATTAGGGTTTTGGGGGTTCCTTGTTGTAATTATAGTATAATGGGCCCCAAAACCCTATTCTAACTATTAAGGCCCCTATATTAACCACAAGAGCCATCGCACGCTGAAGTCCCCCGTTTGTTCCCAGGACGAGTGGCAGGTCGACCGAATAGGCCTCCACAGTGTTTTAGGGTTTAGGGTTTAGGGTTTGGGGCGTAGGGTTTAGGGTTTGGGGCCGTTTGGGGTTTAGGGTTTAGGGTTTGGGTCTGAGGGTTTAGGGTTTAGGGTTTAGGGTTTAGGGTTTTAGGGCGTATAGGGTTTAAGGGTTTAGGGCTTATAGGGTTTATGGCTTATAGGGTTTATAGGGTTTAGGGTTTAAGCCGTGTTGTGAATTATTCAAGCTTCTATATTACGACTGGTACTCTGGGCCTTGCCATGTGGGGTTTGGGTCCGGGTCTTAGTTCGGTTTTGTTGTTTTGGAAGAGGGCCCCAATAGTTAGAATAGGGCGTTGGGGTATATTATACTATAACTAT